>JAQFVV010007927.1:0-49464 GCA_028023455.1 Epiperipatus broadwayi
ACTATAACCAATTTCACAAATTTTTGTGAATATTATTTTATCACAGACCTTCAATATTTCAACCATTTAGTCATCTTTTTGAAAGCTACAAATTACAACTGATTACTTTAAAGCTTTTTGACACGATTTTGTAATAAAGGCTTTTAAAACATGTATTTAAAATATCTATATATGTGTCTATGTATACCAATTTAATTTTTTTTACCTTTGTTACATTTTAATTTTATATTCCAATTTTTTATTTTGACTCTATATCATTAATATTTTTTTATACAAGAATATAATAAATATTGTGGAAGGTAGCTATTCTTCACTCATGTACTATACATGCATTCTCTCAGTCAATAAATGTTTTAAAAGCGAAGATGGTATATCAATACTTAGAGTTTATTCTTTATTGATGGTGCTTGAATTTGGGGGTTGATATTATTGCGAGCTTGCACAAATTCACTTTTAACTGTCTGTGATACTGAGCCTTATTAGTTAGTATATAAGAGGGGTACCCAACTGGAATTTTATAATAAAAATTGTTTATTTATTTTTAAGTGTTATAAATTTAATCTCTTTCAAATTACTGTCCATTTGATGCAATACATCAGTCTAAACATGTTTTGCATTTTTCAAAGTAATCCAGAAACACTTGCAAAGTGATTAATGCCTGAGGTTTTTTAAAATTATATTTTTACATTTGAGAGATTAAAAAAATCGCACAAAGTGAGATTGGGTGAATACGACTGACTCATGCTCAATTTAATTAAAAAGTATTTCACAATCAGGGCTTTCAGAGATAACACTTATTGGGGAAAAGCTTGCATTCCCATCTCTGCCATAAAATGGGATCTTTATGCTTTACCACATCACATAAATGTTTTAGAACTTGCAAATAAAAAAATGTCTCACCATTACGAATTAAATCTAAGAAAAAAATGCCGTTTGTGTAAAAAAACATAGAGTTTTGACTTTGGACTTCATTCGTCAAGCTTTTTAAGGATGTGGTAAATTTAATATTTCAATTAAACCACTCATAAACTTGAGTTTTCAGCTTGCTTGTAATCTGTTTCAAGAACTTCAACTCTTTTCCCTGCCATTTTCTATAAATAAAAACAGAATTTCACATTGTTCAAACTTTTTTCAACCATTGCTGAATATGCGGAATGTACTTTACAAAAAAATGTGCCATGTGGCTCCACGATTTTATGTCATTTGGCAGATTGATGCAGAAGGGTTCCTGCAAAAAGTATGTAACAGCAGTATATACTACAACAGGCGCACAAACCAGAGAACCATTCTGGTTACTTTTGGGTATCCTCTTTGTACATTAATTAATTATCAAGTATTAGAAAGGAATAAAATTTATACGTGATATATAAAATTATATGCACATTGTATGACTAGAGTTGATCAAAATGCATTAATTTTGGGTTTGTCTTATTATCATTTTCTAAATTTTTTTTATTTTTTTATTTATTCATTAACTTTATCAAGTAATTGTTTTAAATAAATAAATAAATAATTTCTGAAATTATTTTTTTCTGATGTTTTTATTCTTCTAGCTTCCTCTTCTACGAATTACTGGTATATACGACTGATTTCATCATAAAGTTATGCTTTAAGAGATTTATAGATTGTCCCAATAAAATTATTTACTAATTTGTCACAGCGATCCTAAAATTATCTCGGATCTACCGGTATTTGCCATGCATATGATAGGGTGTATGACTATGGACAACCATATCCTCTGTACAATTATTTGGGTGGGAGTAAAATTATAAAAGTCATGTTCAAAATCCATGCACTTCATTTTGTTTTATACAGCCGATATACTCATGGTACCTGATGGCCTAAAACACTGATGATAATTACCAGAGTTTTTGATAAAGGATTGTTTATAATTATTTTTAGTAATTTATGCCGCTGAAATGTTGATTCCTTTTATATGATCTAAGTTTGGTATTGATTAGATAATGAAGATTTTATATTTTGTCTTTTAAATCCATTTGCAAAGGATGCCTGCTCATTCTTAATGAGTATTGCTATAGATGCGAAGTTTATAGCACTTAGATATTACTTATATTGGCTTCAGATACTTATTTTGCTCATTTTTTATGCTTAGTAAAATAGTAATACTTTTGACGATGGTTTCCATCATCCTGCATACCACCCTCTATTACTTAGTACCATTAAAAACGGTGACCAATGTGGGTTCAATGCGATCAAATTCTTATAGCTGGTGATACAAAATAATTTGGATCTCCCAATATAACTTTATACCGAAGAAAAAAAAGATATATTTCTTATAAAAAATTAATAGAAGAAAAATTAATTACTAAAAATATGTGACAAGAGTTATATATAATGATTTGGTTATTTAATGATAAATAATTAATATTCATTAACGCTGTAGCCTCAATCACATGCGTATAAAATGCGATAGTAGGGACCTCTACAGGTCTTAAATACTCAATTCACATTTAAAGTAGAACAGAAAAAAAAGATTTTTGGAGATTAAATGAAGCTCTTGACTACTGGAGTTTGTTTAGCTGTACTTCCAGTACTGATGATGAATGGAGGATCATGGAATGTTTCTACTTAACAATGTACCAACCCATTTTTAAGTTTTTATATTTGACATTCTCTAAGTCTCAAAAAGAATCAAGGTTTAACTATCAAGAAATCCCCAATGTTTTTGTATTTATTATTTTGTAATTAGGGTTTTGGATAGCTTATGGTATTTAAATTGAGAGAGCCCCCTGTTTCCTTCATACTACTTTATGTACTTTTGACCCAGTGATTAGATTTTTCATTTATCTCAACATTTCAGGTCACTATCCATTATTTTGATTACCAAAATGCTAATTATCTCTGAAAAAGAGTTGAGTAAATGGCTTGATGTATGAACTTTATTTTAAACATGTATGTATATCATGTAAAATATTAATTATTAGGAGGGTTTTGTTTCTCTTTTCCTTTTCCCCCAAGAGGAGGAATTATATGACAAAATGGTCTTAGGGCTCGCAACACAAGTGTGCACAAGTATGTTCAAAACATAAAGGAAAAGTAGAAATGAAGACAGACAAAATTTTCTGTGAATATTTATTCAAAACGTAATCTGAAATAACAGAAATATTGATTACGGTGATATTTGGTATGTGTATATTATTTAAAATCAAATATAAAAAAATTTCTCCATTTTGGTACAAATATTACTCGGATTTTGATAAAAATCTAAATTCTTAATGTAATAAAGAAAAACCTTTTATTAAAATAGCGTATTTTTCCTTTATAATGTAACATAATTATAGTTAATCCTAGAATCTGTTTTAGTTAAATGTTTAAGAAATCTTTTAACTAATTAATTTTAATGAAATGGAAATGAAAAACAGGATGATAATTATTATCTTGTTTCTATTAATCAAGATGCGGGAAAACTGTAATTGTTTTATTTTAAAATTCCACTGTATACTATAAAGTGGGTTCAGATCAAATAGAGTATTAGAGTTTGAGGATGCAGTTGCAGATTGTGCAAAAAGCCAGATTTGAAGAACAGTTGCCAGTTTCCATACTGAGTTGATTTTAAACTTCCAGAAATCTGACTATTATCACAGCCCAATATGCAAGAAGTGGACTACTTGCCTAGTTGCAGTTCATCAAATTATGGAAGTTTAACAAAAGCATTTATCTTAAATATGCCTCTATTCAGGACAAGAGAAGCCACCTTACTATTCTATCATGGACATAAAAATCAAGAAGCCAATCTATTCGTTCTGAAATGTGTGGAGGCAAAAACAAACCTAATATGTCAGCTGTATGTATAATGTACCTATGTGAAATCTATGGCTAGTAAATAAAATATATATTGATATATTCTTTCAAGCATTGACTT
Source organism: Epiperipatus broadwayi (assembly GCA_028023455.1). Taxonomy (NCBI): domain Eukaryota; kingdom Metazoa; phylum Onychophora; class Udeonychophora; order Euonychophora; family Peripatidae; genus Epiperipatus; species Epiperipatus broadwayi. The sequence goes on from JAQFVV010007927.1 coordinate 3,884, forward strand.
TGCAGGTAATGAAACTCTATTTTTCTTCCTATACTGATTTATTTCAATAATGTAAATAAGTCTGTGGAATCAAATAAACATCAAAGTGAGTCAAGCATTAGATCCAAGGTTCCCCGCTGACTAAAACCACAAGCTAGAAACTAGTCTGAGATATTGAACCAGTAGGCAATAGATAGGGATTTTATGCACACGCCTTCTGGCATCCATTGATTAATCTATTTTATATTCCGAGAGTGGGCACTTATCAGTATGGGAGTTGTACTCTTATTAGGAATCAACTGAATAAATTATCCTATTAACAAAAAATGTTCTGTAAGAAAAATAAGAGCCCAATTTGTCTCTTAGGGGATGGAAACTCTAAAGGTATCTTTTTCTGAAATTCTATTTTGTCAGTTAGCTAATATAATAAAATTTCGTAATATGTTTTTTAAAGACAGCTAAAAACTCCAGAATTTCGATAAACAAGATATTCTCCAAAATAATTTTTAAATGCAAATTAATAATTAAGAATTGGAAAGTACATTTAACATTTGAATAACTTCATAGATGGTTAAAAGAAGATGCAATATTAGCATAAAGATTTAATTAACTTATTGAGAGGTAAAATATTTTGTATACCACTTTTTATGATACTGTTTGCATAACTATATGAACATATGTGCAGAAGCTAAATTCATTCATTACTTATGTATTATTAAACCAGGTTAATTATTTGTTTATTAATGATTAGTCATGCACATTTATTTAATACTTATTATTTATCAATCTATGGAAATATTCCCAGACATTTATAGCCAAAATAAGAATGATTTATTTGTATCGGAATTTAAAAGATCCTTCGCTTTTATTACTATTTCTAATCACTAAATTTATCAACCATATTCTTAAGCTATAATAGATATAGAATATTTAGATTTGAAACAGCCAGATGGTACTATAGACTAGAGTTTAGATGATGCAAAGAGAAAGACCACTTTTACAATCTTCAAACTTTACTTTACTTGATAGATTTGATTAGTTTATTGATGGTCGAATCTAATTTTGTGATGCCTGATGGTCCATTGATGATGATCATCCTTAATAAAGGGATCCCACCATTTTTAATTTGCTTCTTTTACCACTTAGGTATGTGCAAACAGATGGAATATTTGATGATTGCTTTTATTTTATACCCTTAAGTTTGGCATTGGTTAGAGAAGAATTAGTTTAATATTTTGTAGAGTAAAATCTCTTTAAACTCCAACCACTAAGGGATAACTTGTTCAGTATTAGTAATTATTACTGATGATGCCATATTACAACTTATAATTACTTATATTGACTTACGAAGCTGATTGTTTGCTCATTTTCTATGCTCAGTAAAAAAGTGATGTGTTTTTGTTTTGTTTTTTACTATTGGTGGATGATTTCCAGAACTCCCTACACCTCCACATTTTGTACCATTCTAATATATACTTTATATATCATCATTATAGTTTAGTATTTATCCATAGCAAGCAACTTTAATTCACTTTTTTTCGTATGCAACATTACTTGAATGCACTCATTTTGACAAAATCCTCCTAGAACAAATGTTAATTATTTTATTAGGTTATAAATTATTATTATACTGCACTTCCAACGCACACTAGTGAAGCTATATTTTAATTATGTTATATTCTGGCTTAGCGCTTTCGGGCATATTTGCTGCCATATTCAAAGCTTGTGTCATTCTCAATTTTGTGTTGGCATTAGAGTATGCAAATTTTCAGCCTATTATGTTTATGTGAGATTGTAATAAGCATAGACTCATATAAATGAATGAACATTTATTTCATGTATATTTACAATATTTACAAATCTATATAAGATTGTTTAAAACCATATATACTATGTATAGATTATATATAATGTTTGCTATATAGTAAGCCTGATAAACTGGCTGAAGTATAGCAGTTGTTTGCTATGAAACCATTAATGTATGGGACTTCAGATGTTCTCCCTAGCTTTACCTGAAACTTATAGCTGTTCTGTGACAACAGGCCTTGTGTCTGATTATATTTACCAGCCTCCAATTCTAATGTGAACTTATCTCACAGCTTTATCCATATGACAAACAAAGGTGCGTACTGCCGCTCAGGTCTGACAGTAATTTGTTGTTGTCTGCTTTATCTCCGAATCAACTGATTATTTATAGCCAAATCCTTTACATAATGCAAACAAATGGATTCACTGAGCACCATTTCCCATTGTTATGTTCCTGCTATTGAACACATTTTATCTATTTATATATCAATTGGTCTATAGTGATGAATACTAAATCCGATCAAATAAGATGGAATCTGAACTAGTCCATTAGTTGAAGGTATATTGAGATATAGCACAGGCCAAATATAAACTTTAAACTTGATGAAAGATTATTATATCACTTATTAAGTCCTAGCATGAATATTATTTCTTTAACGTCAAGTGTGGTATATTCACTATACAACATGTGAATTCAATTTATTCTTATGGATAAAGACACATGTAAAAAGCAAATGATTCCCAAGTTGTATTTCTGGCAGAGCTTGTCTTCATCAGTTGGCCCAGAATTTTATTCATACATCCTTATCATCATAATTTAATATACAAAACATATCATCGTCTGACTCAATTTGCTTAGTCTAAATATCTGCACTATGACCAGTAATTGACACAATAGCCAAAATAGCCATATACTAGTTTTGTATTCAGATATTGACACTTATATCGTGGTAAGTCAAAGTTTTTGCAAATAGTTTCTCAATCAGCACAAACAGACAGGGTAAAGTGAAGAATGTTACACTATTTTGGACATGTGGTAAAACAGGCAGACTCATTGAAAAAAGATGTCATGATTGCAATTGCAAATAATTAAAAAGAAAAGAAAGAATGACTAAAATTGCAGCAGACGAGTAATATTGCAGAAAGGACACGTTAACAGTATTGGAAGGATGGAAAAAAAAACATGAAGGAAGATTGGCCTAGAAGCAATCATACACATTATTTCCCAATGTTGAAACAACAGATAAATGCAGTATATGAAATACATAAAGTTGAAATACTATTAAACAAATATAAAAATCTGCCTACAAAATTTATAAATTTTCACCGAAACCATCTTATCACTTCCTAGGACCAACCATTAACCACTAATCTTGAATATTTAACATAGAGCATAAATATTTTAAAATATATGACAATTCAAACATATAAATATAACCAAAACACCAGATTCAGTCATTCAAATAGAGAAATAATTACTTAATTTTTAGTTTAAAAGTCATTTTACTACTAATATCTGCTTGATGAAAGGAGTTTCATCATTATATATTAATACCCTAAATGTTTTACTGAAGTGATATGGTGTCAGAATCTGGAGTGTAAGGTACTCGAATAGATTCTGGTTTTGGCATTTCCAGCGCTTGAATCTCTTATAAACTCCCAAGCAATAAAGCCATTTGATTTATTTTGTTACTTATTTATTTGAATATTACATATATATACACAGGATGTTTATCATTAAAAACAGGTCAACACTTAGACAATCCCAATATGAATAACAAATTCAAACTGTTGTCATGGCAACCTCCTTTTAACAATAAACCAGTCAACAATTTCAAACTGTTGTCATGGCAACCTCCTTTTAACAACAAACCAGTCAACAATTTCAAACTCTTGGCATAGCAATCTCTTTTTAACAATAAACCAGTCAGCATTTAGACAATCCCAATATCAATAACAATCAATAATTTCTAATAGTTGTCAAGGCAATCTCCTCTTAACAATAATAAGAGTGTTAAGAAGGTTGCCTTGACAACAGTTAGAAATTGTTGATTGTTATTGATATTGGCACTGTCTAAGTGTTGACTGGTTTTTAATGATATTTAGCCTTGAGAAATTACAGGATGTTTACTATAAGATAGCTTATAAGCTAATAATGCAGAATTTTACTTTGCTCGATGAATTTGGTGTTTTAAATTATATTTGTTTAAATTGCACTCGAATTGCAGTTTTAAAACATGTTTAAGCTTTGCATTATGAATTAAAAATAATTAAAGTATATAGTATAAGATTTGATTGAAATTATTGGATTAGAGAATTTCATTTCAGAAATGAACATACAAATATATATATAGGAAAATACAACTAATTCATATTTTAAAAAATAAGTAAACAATAATTTTATTTCAATCAGAGTTAATTATTTTATGTGTGTTTGTATATAGAAAGTATAAGAAAATAGGGTAATTAACATTGTTTTGCAGGTAGATTATAAATTCCACGTGATCTAATTAAAACTATTATTTCCCTTTTTCCAGGATTATTTTTAAAATGAAGTTTCAAACAACTATAATTTACTGAAATTGAATAAATTTATGTCATTTGCAATGTAAATTTTATTATTTTTAAGTTATTTAATTAAAATAACAAACATTTAAGAACAGTACACGATATAAAAACACAACCACGGGCGTAGTTGTGCGTGCACATACCATAATATTTAACTTATGTACATTACATATAATAAATATTAACAATATATATAACTCTGTACTAATGCATATATATTATACGTCTGCATACAATATTCTCGCAAATCAGCTACTTTCAACTAACCTTTACTGGACGTAGGTGGAATTGTTTTCAACAATTTTGCAGGTTGTTAAACTGCCTGATCTTTGCACAACCCGGTATTTCTTAATATCAGAAGTGACGAATCTCTACAGCATCTTGTTTGGATTGCATGTTAAAGGAGAATTGACGGTTGTGCCACAATATATATGGATATCTTCATCGGAAACATTCCTGATGTTCTTTTACTTATTATTGATTTGGCGCCGATTCATGCCACTATAATTTATGACATTTGCAATTTGTATACCTTGTCAAGGATATAACCCAACCTTTATACAACCATTACAAATATCACCTCCTTTATGATTCTATGCTTACAGTTCAAGGTTTATATGAAAGTAACTTTTTACGAAGACGTTCAGGGTAAAAACCAAAAATGGCGACTGGCACACTTCGTAGAAGCATCACTGACTTGCTGAATAATGTAAACATAGAAATATCTATACATTAACACACAAGTTAAAAAATTCCGTAACATGTTATTAATATAAGATTACATAGGATAACTCCAAGAGTTAATTAATTAAAATTTAAAACCAATAGGTTCAACGTTATTGGTAATATAATAATAAATGAAATCATTACTAAAATAAATCATCATAAAATTTTCCAAAAAAAAAAAAAATCACACTACCTTCTTACAGTTATATGCGATAGTCCATTAAAAAAAGTACAAACTTTCCATTAATAATGGCTTTGTGCACTTCGAGTTCTCATTTCTCCACAGCCATGATAAAGTTTGACGGAAGTAAACAGTAAAATAATGACCTCCTATAAAAATATTTCGTTATCATTTCACGGATTCTGAATTTACAGTGCAAGTGGCATCCGTTTTAAATATAAACTGTGCCCAGAATATAAGCATAATGTATGGCCCAATTGAATAATAACAGGCTATCTAGCTAAAAAGCTCTTTAAAGAGGGCGCTACTGTCCGTCAATTAATATATCCGGTCGAATGAATGAAAAATATTGCTACTATGGAAACGATTTTTGATATTCGTGCGGAGAGAAAGAGGCATTTAATTAATTTTAAATCTAATTTTTAAATTTCGACGTAATGTTTTTTTAAATAATTATATTTTCTTTGCATAATGTGAACATTTAATATAAACACTACGCGGAAGAGGGAGGGGGTTGTTGAAAAAATCTCACATCTATTATTATAATTCTCCTTTTGCTTTGCATTGATTGGATCTATCGATGAATATCTGTCATCAAACAAGAGAATAACTCTCATATGGCAAAAAAAAAAAAAAAAAGAGGGCAAACTTAAGAATACCCACAAATAAATGCACTTTTACTGGATCCAAAATGATTCCCTTGAAAGACGTTCAAAAATATTTAGTTATGCCATTATTTATAAAATGTTTATGGTTGTGTTAAAAAATGTTTATCTTAACAGTTTAGAACTATTTATTTATTTTACATTCTTAAATAACAAAATGTGTTGCTAAAACTCATTCATTTTGTAAGGATTGTTCATCTTATATCATATTATTTGAAAGTTTGCGAAAATAGCATTTACTTGTAACTACATGTTGGATTATTTCCTCCTTTATACCTTTTCATAGTTGCTTGACTCAGCTCAAGTTTTTTCGGAGTATTTAATTAATTGTTAAACAAATCTTAAGGGAAATTCAAACTTTATTTAAACTTTACTAATATTTTAAATACAAGTATATTTTATATACCTGACGTTCTGATGTAATATAGGGATTTGAACACAGACTTTCAAGCTCCTTTCAGCCATACACTCTATCTCATACAACCGATATACATGACCACACACGTGAAAAAGATAAATAATCTTCAATATCTGCATTTCATGCTGAACCAGCACTCATCAGTAGGTCAAAATCACCATCTCCTGCACATATCAGTGCTTGGTTTATAATATTGGCATTAACAAGGAATTTGGGAATTTTATCATCAGATTTTCAGTGGTGTGGAGGGCTGAAAAGTTGTAGGTGGAGTATATTGAAGCCAGTTCATTATAATGTGAAGATTTGCTATCTTACTATAAACTGAACACTGATTATAAATATGTATGGGTGTTGGTGATTTGGACCAACTGATGAAGAGCTGGTTCAGCATAAAATACCTATATTGGAAATCATTCATCTTTTTCACATGTATGTGGTCATGTGTATTGGTTATATGAGGTAGAGTGGATGGCTGAAGGGAGCTTGAAAGTCTGTGTTCAAACCCCTATATCAAACTTTACTAATAAATTCAAATGTCTGTCAAAGACAATATTCAGAAGAAATTTTATATACTTATCTATGAGGTGTCTTCCTAATTTCATTTATTTTTTTTAAAAAACAAGTTTAAGAAATGTTTTCCAAATATGAGTTATCATACAAGATTGATTTACATGATTAAGTTGCCCACATGTTAATGGATAATATTCTGTAAGTCAAATTAGGGTGATAATTCATAATGTATAGTTATTAAATTTGTGTTCACAAATTCGCAAAAATACAATTAAATATTTAAATCTTAATAGTATATACACTTTTCATGCAATTACATAATTCTACCAAACTTATACTGTTCAAGTTAATATGAAAAGGTAAAATAAAACTAATAAGAAAGTCTTAAAAGTATTTAACCAGCTTTCGGCAGATTGTTGCCAGAATCATAGTGCTGAATAGAACTGTACCATTAAAAATATGCATATATAGTGGTGAAAATCAATATGTAAATCAGATCCAGTATGTAAATTAGATGTTCCATTTTTTGAGAATGGGACACAATAATCTTTTCTATTGGTGGAATGAGGATCCCTTGCAAGAGCCCAGCCTCCATATTTTCTTTTCCTATCAAGTCAAGTCTCTTGGCACATATTGTTCTTATATTGGAGGGAGAAAAGGTGGGTCCTGTATTACAGCCAGCTCATGATAATAAAAAAATCCAATTTGCATTCATGATTTAACTTAGCTTTATTATATGAATATGTGTGTTGGACAAATCTGGTTGATCTATTAGTGCAAGATTCACCATAATACACAGAGCTACAGGATGGGGAAGGGAATAAAATTTTATATATGACCTGGGGAACATGTTCAAAAGGTATCGTCTTTTGTGTGGTTTAAAAGGTTGTTGAGGAACTAAACCGTGGATACGCCTGCCTTACATCCCTCATATAACAATGAACCTTCAAAAGATCTGTGTTGACACATTCAGAGTTAGCTTCAGATTGTTCCTCTTACTCAACAACATTTTAAACAACACAAAACACAGAATATCTTTTAAACGTGCTTCCCAGGTCACATAAAATATTTCACGTCCAGCCCTACTCTATAGCTCTGTGTATTACAGTGAATCTCATGCTAGTAGATGAATGAGAATTGCCCAGCTCATGCAGTCATATAGTAAAGCTAAATTAAATCATAATACATTCAATATTTTTTGATCATGAACTGGCTACAGAACACACCTTTTCTCCTTCTGGTATAAGAACAATATATATCAAGAGGGATGGTAGGAAAAGAAAACAAAGAAGTTTGGGCTATTGCAACGGATCCTCATTCCATCAATAGAATATATCCCTGCATCCCATTATCAAAAGATGGAACATCTAATTTATATGCTGGGATTGATTTATATATTGATCTTTCATGACTATATATGCACATTTTTAATGGTGCAGTTCTATTCAGCATTATGATTCTGACAACAATTGTTGAAAGCTGGCTCATTGCTTGTAAGTCTTTCTTACTAGTTTTATTTTACCATTTCATATTAACTTGAATAGTTCAAATTTGGTGGAATTAAATATTTATTAATTAAAACAAATGTAAAAATGCATATTTACAATATATACAACTGTTATACCTTCACCCGATACCATTGGTTTGGTATAACATTTAACTGTCATGCAACTATCAATGTGAGGGACTTCACCTTTGCTTCTAAGTTTACCTATCATTTCCAGTTGTACCATGACAGCTCATGCCTATATCTGATTTAGGTTCTAGCAGCTTCCAGTTTGAAACCTCTGTGTGTATAAAACCATATGTAAATAAAAGATTTTATTTTTTTTGTAAATATGCACAGATTTCTTCACTTAAAAACATTTCTTTTTTTTGGAGAAAATTACTCTAGAAATTCGCTGTAGAGATCGTCCCAAAATATTAGAATAGAGTTTATATGTAAATAATGCTACTTGCATACTAATTAGTTCATACATGTAGATATTCCCTGGGTAAATGAAGAAGAGGGAGGAACTGCTAAAATAGACTAGATTAAAGTTAGTGTTAGTTTGAATTGATAACAGATCAGTAGTAATAAAGAGTGGATCAGTGATAGATTAATAGACCAATTAGTAGTGATTAAGTCTGAAATGGAATAGTGGCAAGAGAGAAGCAACTACTTGCTGGGTATTGAAAAGGTTATTACCAGCGAAAGGGAATTAACAGAAGCCTAACCAATCAGCTGAGAAATGTTGGGAGCAGAGGTAATTAATATCAATGTATACATTGTAAGTGCTAATGTAAGCACTAATATGTGAACTTTAATAGTTTTGTTCTATACGTAAAGTTATATATGCTCATTTGTGTTTCAAGCACAAATATAATAACTGAATTACTTCTGGTATGAGAGAAAACTATTTTTGCTGGTGGAAAATAAATAGCGTATAAATACTAATGGACTAATACCTTCTTTAATTGTTTTTGCCACATTATTTATTAAATAAATGTTCTATATACATTTTGAAATATAGTGTTTACTTAAATAACCCCCTGACTGTTCTTTAGAAACCCTCAGGATACAGCAGTTGGTGCCATCAACAGGATTTTCTACAGATTCAACAATATGGAACTTGCAATATATAATAGAGTGATGTGAGTCGACAGTAGATGGAACCAGAGAAATTAAAAGGATCAAAATAGTTGATGACACAGGATAACTTCTACTGCAATCAATAAAACATGGCTGCATTAGATTCTGCATTTCATGAATTCAATATAACCAATACGGACTTATGGAAAAGTTATGTAGAAAATGCGGAGTATTACATGTTTATGAATAAAGCGAAAGATGAGCATCTCAAAGTGTCGACTCTTCTTTATTTTGTGGTCAAAATGTTATACAGCTTAAAAATAGACGTACTGATGCCAAATGTCCGAAGGAATTTCTGTATAAAGAAGTTGTAAAAATTTTAAATGGATAATTTCGCTCAGAGTTTTTAAATGGGTAACACGGCTGAGACGGAGACCCAGAAAACTATCATATGAAAAATATGTGGGCTATAATTTAGCTCTAAGGAAGCTGGCTAAACACCGTGACTTGGTCTGTAAATAAATGATGTATTATTGGTGTAATTCCTATATGGCATAGAGAATGAAAATTTTCAAAAAGTATTGCTGAGTGATCTTGATCTAGAGATGAGAAGAAATGGGTCGCACAAGAAGCTTTACAAAATAACACATCAGAATTTATCAAGCCATAACAGTCAGGAAATATTTCGCTCATATTTAAAAAAAAAAATTATTAAAACAAAACAAAATTTATTACAGAACTCTAGTGATAGAAAAGAGAAAAAGGGTTATTGCTGTGGTAAACCTGGACATTTTAAAAATAAGTGTAAACACTGAAATAAAAATTGTAGAAACGGTGATAATAAAGGTCCTTTAGTAGATGTCTGTTGTTTAGGGGACAGTAGAGCTACTAATTTTGTAAATACAATGTTGCAGAGTGTCATTCTTTTAAAAAATTAATGATTTACGCAAACTGTTTACTCATTATTCAATTCACTTTAAGACTATTAGATATGTTTTATTATATGTGAAAGTTATATGAAAGATAAATAATGTTAAATTAAAATGTTATCTTAAAGAAGCTGAGTAACAGAAAAATGGACCATATATTTTTTTGTAATTATTTGCAGTCAAACTGTAAAAATGGAAGTGGACAACGGAGCCTGTCATTGATATCTTGCAGAGATTGGATTAATATTAGTGGAAAATATAAAAAGAGGATAACACTTCAAGATATAGAAGTAATGGCTATAGATATAAATGGCAATAAAACTGATACTTGAGGGAAAGTGGTAAAATTAAGTTTTAATGTGAAAATTTCAATTCATTGTTAGAAAGAAATTGTTTCCGATCACTGGGTATTCATATAAATACAAATAAAATCTTATTAAACTCCAAAACTTGAAATAGTGCAGGGAAAAGGTTTATAACTCCTCAGAGTCAATTAACAAAGCTAATACACCCACTTATGATACTTCCTAGTAGGATAAAAAATGTTGATACATGAATTATTTAATTGTAAATGGATACCTGGTGAAAAGTAATATCGAAGGATATAAAAATAGTAAAATTATAGAATGGCTGGAAGTAGAAAAGGCATATCGAACACCATCACTATGAGGATAATTTTCCAGATATTTATCTAAATAAATCATTAGAGGAAGATGTAGAGCAAAAAATATTTTATTGGATGATTTAATTACTGATTAGGACCAAGATAAATTAATTGATGATAAACCGAAGTTGGTATGTAAGGAAAAAGAAGGCAGATTTACATCAAAACAAGAAGAAAATAAAGTTATTTCCAAAACTCTGTGTAAATGTAAGGTAAACCACCTGACAAGTTTAAAGATATAGTAATAAATTAAGTTTGTATTTCTAGAGCAGGGGGAGGAGTGAAATGTCTGTGTACATAAAATCATATGTAAATAAAATATTTATTTTTATAAATATGCATGGATTTCTTCACTTAATTGCATTAATTTTTTTTTGACAAAATTACTCTAAAAATTCACTGGAGAGAGCGTTCCAAAATATATATTTAATTAGAATAGAATTTAATACAGAGATGATGATGATGACCTGCACTGTGACATCTCCTTTATCAGAGTCAGGAATCTCTCGGCCACTATGATCAGAAAAAACTGTTACCCACTTTATCTTGCCTTTCCATTTCCCACCCTAAGTTTTTCCCATATTCTTCTCTATCCTACTCCATCCCATTTCCACAACATAATCTTTGTCAAGTCCATGGCCTTTATATCTAAATCCCCCTTAATTTTTTCCAGCCCAGCATAAAAAACAAGAACCCACCTTCTATATAATCCCTTTGATTTTATTTATTTCCCCACAATTTTATTATTTGTGCTCTTTCTAATTGCAAGCACTTACATTCAATTAACAGATGCTTAACATTTTCTATGCCTTCCTTACACAACTTAACAGATTAAATCCCCTATATTTTTCCATTTATGTGTAGATCTTGCTAGTATCATAAATTAACTTGCACCCAATATTATGTTTATTTCTATATATAATTAAATTCTTTACTCTTCATACTAGTTCTCCAACTTCCTATTTTTTTATATTAATGTATCTATTGTTCTATCCCATTCCTTGCAAAACTCCATACAGTAGTGCGAACTAGTGCAAAATAGAGTAATCAATAGATGCAAGATCTGGGCATAAAATCCCCATCCATTGCCTACTCATGCAATATTACCAGGCTAGTTTCTAGCATGTGGCTTTTATTTGTGAGGAGCCTCTGATGTGAGAGCACTGCACTTAGATCTTGGGATTTAATACAACACTCTAGCAGTCATCTTTTACCTTATTATCTAGCTGTAAAGCTTTGAATCCAAAATGAAAACAATAACGTTTTCAATCCAAGATCATTTGCTTGTATAGTCATATATATCTGAACTCAGTTTAACACCTATAAATTTTGGAGTTTTGGGTTAAAGGCTTCTCATTGATGACAGCCTCAAGCTAGAAAGTAGTCTGAGGATATTGGATGAATAGCACTAGATACTCAAATTTTATGCACAAATCTTCTTGCATCCATTGATTACTTGGTCTTGCACTAGATGGCACGGCTGTATGGAGAGTTTTGTCTTGGTGTAAATAGCTTGTGTAAGCATAGAGAATGGTGATCATGTGATGTTTACTAGAATAGAATTTGCATGCAAATAAAGCTAGTTGTATACAAATTAGATTGTGTATATAGATACCCCCCTCCCCCACATGTAAATGAAGAAGAGGGAGAAAGGAGCTAATATAGTTAGACTGGATTAAAATTAGTGTTGATTTGAAGTGATAACAGATCAATAATAAAAAGTGGCTCAGTGATAGACAAGTAGTGATTAAGTCTAAAATGGAATAGCAGCGAGCGAGAAGCATTTTCTTGTTCGTGTATTGAAAAGGTTATTACCATTGAAGGGTAATTAACAGAAGGTTACCAAGCAGCAGAGAGAAGTTGGAAGTAGAGATAGTTATTATCAATATATATATATATATTGTGAGTGCTGGTGTATGCCCTGATATTGCGAACTTTAATAGTTTTATTTTATACGTAAAGTTATATATGCTCATTCATGTTTCAAGGGACAATTGATTTGAAAACACAAGTATAATAACTGAATTACTCCTGGCGTGAGAGATTATTTTCACTGGATGAAAATAAAGTGCATATGAATATTAATGGACTAATATCTTTTTAAATTGTTTTTTACCACATTGTTATTAAATAAATCTTATTATATATACATTTTGAAGTGTTGTGTTTATTTATTTAGCTCCTTGACTTATCTTTAAAGACACTCAGGACACAACACAGTTCTAATGTGGACTTTGCTCCACTGCTTTAACCATAATGTGCACAATGTGAGTACTGCTGTTTAGGTCTGACAGTAATTTGTTATTGTCTGACTTTACATCCAACTGAATTGACTACTTATAGCCCAATCCTCTTCAATAATGAAACAATCAGATTCACTGCGCATTGGCCTGTTACTGCTATTAGATATGTTATCTACACATATATCTATTGGTTTGTGGTGATGAATGTTCGATCCAATCAAGATAAGATAGAATTTGAATTAGTCCATTAGTTGAAGATAAGTTGAGATATAACATCCCCTCTCTTTGGCTAAAATTAGCCCTGTATTATGTAGTCATTCAAATGCTTCAGTGAATGTCTTCATTGCTTTTTGGTTTCATTTGGTCTGGCAATTTCGTCGGTAGGTTCAGTGTCTTCATTTATAGATCTGGAAATTTTGAACTTTGTAGCCTCATCACCTGGCTGATTACTCCTCACTATTGATTGATGTATAATTCAACCACCCCAGTTTTGTGCCACGGCGCTGCTGTCCATCAGCTGCTTAACACAACATCTTTTTGCAATCCTTTTAATTTGATTACAATTATCAGAACCCATTTGATGACTCTACTATACATACGACATAGAACTTGGCTGTGTATCGGCATTTTAGTATTTTTATTTTCAGGGGTTGTCCTAGGGTTTAAATCCATGTTATTATCCCCCACTCCTGGGTAAATCTTTTTGATTTTATTTTTGTAAGTTGATGCACTATCATCACTATAAAGCCATTAAACATCACATCATCACCATTCTTTATGCTTACTGCATCCATTGATTACTCTGGCTTGCACTGAGTGGTGCTGCTGTATGGAGGGTTTGCTTTTGTGCACTGTAAAGCCTAAGTGCTTGAACCCATCATAGCCTAATAAATTGCTATGCATACCAGCAGACACAAGAGGCAAATAATTGTTTTATTAGACACAGTAACTTTAACTCTTGTTTGACCTAAGAGTAATATTGGATTGTTTTAATCTTCAGTAATTATTCTCCTGCTAGGATACAATGATTATTTTTGCTATCAATGATAGCCCACATATTATGGACACTGCAGACCTGGTGTCCAGTTCCATTTTTATTGGTGAATCAATGATAATTTTTTGTTTAAAAGATCAAACCGATGCCTCTCACATTATTTATACAGACATTGCTGATTTTATTTCATTTTACTTGTCCTTCTAGCTTTTTTGGAAGTCTCTTCCATTCTTTTCTGAGCATCTTGTTTTTTTCTTTTTAAAACAAGCAGCTTCTGTGTGACTGACACACTTGCAACATCTACACACTGCAGCCCAGTGTGGACGTTCAGTGTGTGTGTGTATTAATATGTTACATCTATAAAAAATCTAACATTATTATTATCAATAGTAGATTCTGTAAATTAATGCCAATCTGGAAAATATTTAAATACTTTGCCTTTCGATCCACAGCTTTAATGCAATAAATACTTTTATTTAATGAAGCAGTATGATTTGCTGTGGACTCAGCTAGTCATCCGAGAAACAACTGAATCAAACATGAATCAGCAACTTGACCCAAAGGTTGTGGTATTTCATTCCACAAATGAAACAATATCTCAAGGGTTTGATGAGGAAATCTTTAAAGTTGTAGTTATGAATTAGCATTCTGAGTTTAACAGCAAAATCTCTTGCTGTCTCTACCACCCTTGTGTATAGAGATTGAAGTGATATCTCTGCATTATTGTTTGGGGTTTAGGACAGAAAAACACTGCTATTAGTGATAATGCTTTGTTTAAATGAAGCTCAGCTGGCAGTATGGGAGCTGTCTACGAAAGTAATATCTCCTATATTTGAGATCCACAGTCACAAATAGGGTTATTTTAATTCAGGCTTTTTAATTTGATTGTCCTGCATATAGAGAAGCACTCAATCCATGTAGGATGGTCAGTTTTCAAGATAAATCAGATTGAACTCTTCTAATGAGCCAATCAGCCATTTGGATTTTTCTTGCCATGAGAGAGGAATAAATGTTTTAACTTTTTTGTATAGTTAACAAGTAACCAATCACGTTTGATTTTTTTAAGTTTCTATTGACATGCTAATAAAGTTAGCTATCAATTTATATTAATAGCAAATATCTAAATGGAGATAAGACCTGTCATGACTGCTGCAAACTGTTGGGTTTATGTGTGAATTATGATAAACCTGATGTTTATTAATTAAAATAAATATAAAAATGAATATTTACAAGATATGTAACTGCTATACCATCACCTGATTTTGTTGGCTTGGTACAGACAGCATTTACTTGCTTTGCAACTATTAATGTAAGAAACTTCAGGTATCCTTCTAACTTTACCTACCACTTCCAGATGTCCTGTGACAGTTGGTCTCATGATTAGGTATGGTGACATTTTCAGCTGTTCTGTGACAGCTTGCCTCATTGTAGATATGGTGATAATTCCAGCTTGCCTCATATCTGATTTAGGCTCTAGTAGCTTAGTTTTAATGTGAACTTACCTCACAACTTTAACCATATTGTGGACGTGTGAACTGCTATTTAGGTCTGACAGTAATTTCTCGTCTGACTTTACCTATAACTGGACTATTTATAGCCAGATCACCTTCCATAATGAAAATAATTGGACTCACTGAGCATCATCATCCACTGGCCTGTTTCTTCTATTAAATATGTTATCTATTCATATATCTATTGGTCTTTGGTGATGGATGCTCAATTCAATTGAGATAATATTTAATCTGGATTAGTCCATTAAAGTTGAAGTTCTTGCCTGGAAAAATCTAGAGGACTCTCATAGATAAGTATATAAAATTTTACAAATCTAACGATCATAAATTTGATTTTTGTGCTAATACTGTCACTGGTTACCCAGCGACATCTCAAAATCACATGACCATTTCCTCAAGAACATTTTATTATGTATTAACCTATGTGCTATTACTAATAGTTGTATGTATTTGAAAAAATTAAAGTTTTAATTTTTATAAAGACATTTAACTAAACTTTAGATGGAAATAATCTAACATATTACATGCCCTTTAATATATTTGACATTTTTTTTAAGCAGCAAATTTTTATATCTAAAAATATTTGAACACTTTGTCTAATTCAACTCTCCACTGTATTTTATCATGAACTATATCCTCTTATTGGTA
Source organism: Epiperipatus broadwayi (assembly GCA_028023455.1). Lineage (NCBI taxonomy): Eukaryota > Metazoa > Onychophora > Udeonychophora > Euonychophora > Peripatidae > Epiperipatus > Epiperipatus broadwayi. The sequence goes on from JAQFVV010007927.1 coordinate 20,298, forward strand.
AAACCTTTTCAGTAAATTTTTGAGATAATCTTCATAAGGAAATGAGGTTGGCATCTCACAAGTCTATTGTTCGTCTTACATACTATTTTAAGGAAGACATGATTTTGCAATTATAGAAACTATATAACATTTTCTACCATTTATAAAATTTTTATTATACAATAAATTCTTTACCCAATTTTTCTATCTCTGTAAATTCACAATGAAGATCTTTGAAAACATCAATGCCAAAAACAAGTAACGTTAACTTCTAATATTGAAAAAAAAACGTCCGCTTGTTAGTATTGGCTATGTAAGTGTGCTACCTTGAAGAAAAATGTCTTAAGATAGAATTTCTAAACCATGCAAATTATATAGTATGTCCCAGTGAAAAGTTGACTGGTTCTCTACCCAAGTCTCCTGCAATGGCATCTCTAAATCAATGTATGATTCGTCTAATTTAGTTATTCATCATAAAAATTTTAAGGCACAGCTGTTTGGGTTATGAATTCTGACATAGAATGTGATTATTTAATATTTTAGACTATCTTCAATGCTTTCTGCCATCAAGAAATCTTGCAAACCACTTGAAAACATTATGGCAGCTCAATGTTTTCCTGCCATACATTGTATGAATAATTTCAAAAATTTCAGTACCAGTTTTATCCAGGTTAAATCAAAATGTAATGTTAATTTATTGCTCCATCATAAGTTAAAGCATAAAATACAGCCATATTTCATATCATAATTTATAATCCTGATATACTAGCCTTGTAAAATTTGTGGTTAATAGCTAAATTATGACACTACACAATAGCGCTGTAGAAAGCTTGAAGAGAAATACAGCCACAGATCATGTTTTCACTAGGACACTTTATATATTTTTAATTACAATAAATACAAACTATTAAAAACTCAAATTCACACATTCATTAAGACCAATATCAAGTTAAAAAAGAAAATATGCATATTGGTAAATATAAGTTAGATTTAATAGTCTAAATTTTCATACCGAAATGTAAGATAGTTATACTACATTCGACTAGTCTTTGCAATCAGTAAATGGTATTTTGGATTGTTTGATACAAAATAGGCCCTGTTGATAAGTAAAATAGTTGTATTTACACAATGTCTGCAATGAATACATTACTATGTTTGTAACTGTATTAGCAAAGTGGTTTACCAAGAATATAACATTTGAAGTTAATTGCTATACTCATATAACCAGAGTTATGGAGTATGACTAATACATTGCCGGCAATTATGGAATGCAACTGATTATCTGCATTTGATATTTCCCACTTAATTTATTCAGTTAATACTAGATAGACATAACTAGGGTTGATAGTCATCACGTATATGAAGCTCTGTACAGTTTGGCATGGTTAAGAGGATCTGACTTGGGATCAGGAGGTCCCAGGATTGATTCTGGTACTTGCCCTTCTTATGAACTCCTCAGTAACAAAGCCATATGCAGTTTTTTGTTTATATAATCTTCTGTACTTGACTAAGAAATACGATTAGTTGCATTAATTTTAAGTTAATAAGATTCTTTAAAAGAATATTAGTTTCAACATTAAATTCAAACTCTATGATTAGCTAGTTTGTTTATTGAATCTAGATTGTTATAATCCTTCTGCCTCAATGAAACCATAATATAGTCTAATAAGTCTAGTTAAAACAGAGGCAAAATTCTCAGTACTATAGTGCCACCTAGTGTAATCAATGAATGGAAGGTTTGTTTATAAATCACTATTTAGTGCTTACTCATCCAATATCTCCAGACTAGTTTTTAGCTTATGGAGTTTATCAGCAGGGAGAGATTTGAAAGCACTGCACTTAGATCTCAGAATCTAATGCAAGCTTCCAGCAGCCACCTTTTACCTTTTTGTTTTCATTTTGGGCTTAGAGCTTTATAGTTAACCAAAAAGGTAAAAGATGGATGCTGGAGGATTGCATAAGATCCAGAGATCTAGGTGCAATGCTCTCAAATCCAATATTGGATGAGTAGGCACTAGATAGGGATTTTATGCACAAACCTTGCAAGCATTGATTTCTCTGGTTTGCACAATATGGAGAGTTTTTTTGCCTGTTTTAACAGCTTGTGTAAGCATATAAACTGGTGAACATGTGATGTAGTCTGGTTCTGATTCTTTGAGATCTTTCCACGGAAGATGAATTTTATTAACCGTTTTCTTCAGTGATAACTAAATTACCATATTTTGGATTGATTTCTTTTGTGATGACCACAATGCTCGAGTTGATTTCTCTTCAGAAATCTTTGTTTAATGTCGATCCTATACCATCCAATTCAAGCTAATAACTGACTGTTTCTGTCACCTTTTGCATTAAGTACAATTCTGTCTCTTAGATTCCATATCAGTAGTAGACCAAAAACAACAGACTTTTGATATGAGGATTATTTTTCAAGCAATCAAGTTTATAAACCTATAATTGATATTGTAGTGTCAACCGCTGCAATTTTAATTGGCTCATTGATTAAAATATGTGGTAAATGAAAGGCTCTATCATTCATAGTAATCTTGACACTACTTTCATATAGAAGAGGAATCTGGCTCCTTGATAGTCCTTAATTACTATGAAAATTGGTAATCAATAGGTAAGTTCTATAATCAGTGGTAAATTTTATATATATTTGGGGTTAAGGATTGTTTTCTAACCTATAAATCCTCAACATGGTTTAGTTAAAACTCTAATTACTGATCTTGAGCCTCAATCTATACAGTAGATTGTCCAGTTTATATATTTTTTATGAAATAGGCTCATTTAATGAGACAAAGGTAGTAGCAATATTGGGAAACTGATTATACTTGAAGACTTCGCTTTTAGGGTGATATTTGTTATAACTGTAGTCAGGGCTTGCATTAGACATTTTACCACTCTGTACACCGAGAACTCCTTCTCCTAAACTAGTTTAATGATCATCTTAAAACCATGATGTTAATCTAGGCTTCAACATGTCCGATTTTAAATTAGTATTAGAAAATGAAAACTTCATAAATTAATTAAAAATTAATCATAAACTGCTGTATAATTCTTACAGGATGTATTGAGACAAAAGAAAATAAAGAATTACTGTTAAATTAAACATAAGCAATCAGGTTTCAACTATTTATGCAAAGTTCCACTTGTGTTTTTGAATATCTCGTTCTTTTTCAGATTTTTTTGTGATAGCTTGCACTGAATAAGGTTTTTTTTTCTTTTATTACATATTTTAGAATGTTAAAATTATTTTAAATGCTAAATCTTAATAACTGTAAAAAAAAAACAAAAACAACTATCACTGCACAACTAACTGTATTTCGATCATATTTTAATGAATTGATTTATACTTAATCTATTATCTAGCTATGTACCTTTGGTCTCATTATTTCGATCATTGAATCAGTAATATAAAAAAGCAAATTTTCATTAAATGCATTTATCAATATGTTTTTTTAATAACGATTTTTTTTAAAAATGTCTTATATGAATTTATATAACGGATATTTAGGGAAAGATGATGTCCACATTACTTTAGACCAAGTTTTAATTTTTCGAGTCAAAGAAAGAAACACAAATTTTACTATGATCACAACATCTCACATCAACATCGATAGTGCAATATTATATTATATAAGTAAGAAAACGTTGAAGTCTGGTTTCAATAGAGAAAGAATAACTTTAAAATTTTCTGTATATATTAAACTAATTTTGCCTCCCATGAAAACTTGCTACCTTATGCAAATTACATGGGTTGCATAGTTGGCCTGTCTGTAGAAACTTTACTAGGAGCTACAAGATCAATTTCAGTATATTGTGAGTTGGGTATTAAATTGTGAACTAAATATATTAATTTGTCTGATGCTCATTCTGAAAAAACTTTCATCAAAAACAAACCCAATCAAAAATGCTTGGCTACTGTAAAGACAAAGGTCCATTGTTTAACCTATGGAGTATCTTAAATAATACAGATGAAATACCTTCTTAGAACATCATCTAAAAATCTTTAAAATGCTTGGCTACTGTAAAGACAAAGGTCCATTATTTAACCTATGGAGTATCTTAAATAATACAGATGAAATACCTTCTTAGAACATCATCTAAAAATCTTTAAAACCTCTGATTAATGTTAATTTCCAGATTCATCACCTAATTCATTGCCTTTTCAGTATTCCCTTGATTGCATATGTTAAACTGGTGCCTTTGCAATATTAATAAGATCCAGAATAATAAATCAGTTAACTCAAATGTCAGCTCTAAGAGTTATGTGGAAGTTGTTCCTAATAGCAAAACTTCACGAGTGCATAAATTGCTGATCCATTTTAATCACTATTCAATTTGCTTTTAAGAATTTTAACCTTTTCGAGTATATAAACCAGTTTTCAGTGCAACTCGGAGTAAATTCTTTTAAGAACCCTATTTTTGGGATCCATTGAAAGATTTTTATTTAAAAAAAATCAATATAAACACTTCCAAATTGTAATGCTGATCAAGAATGATGTTCATATAATTCCACATCAGCCCTGGCCAGCAAATTTTTTTTTTCTAGTAACTAATAGTTCTGTTAGAAAATTTCACCGTCTTGAATACATGAATTCTGTTTTACTATTAAATATTACAGAAGCAATAAGGTCGCAAATCTTTACTAGCAATAAATATCGTGTTTTAAACAGCACATTATAAATTTGTTACTATTAATATTCAGGTGAAAAAGAACATTCATGTAACGTTAAATGCAATGCAGTTTTAACAATATGTCGCAGTGAAAAGGTGATAGACTCTTTCTCCAAGCAGCCTGCAGAATCATGTAGTGTTACCACCATAATTTGGCTATTCACAAAATTTTTTTAAAGCGTTAGTGCATCTTATGAGCTATGACATGAAATGTGACAAACATTTTGTATCTTAACTCATGATAGAACATGCTAACATTAAATTTTGCTTTAAACTGGGCAAAATTGCACTGAAATATTTGAAAGAATTCAAATTGAGTATGAAATGAAGTCATGAATTAAATAGTTTACAATATTTTGTGATGGCAGGAGAGCATTGGAAATGATCTGTGAAGGTATGAAACATATCGTCACATTTCATGTTTCGATCCATCATACAGCATGCTAGCATCTTAACATTTTACTTGTGAATGGCTAAAGTATATCACTACATTAGTATTGATTCAGGTATGGTGCTTCAGGTAGCTTGAAGGCAGTTACCTTTTCATTAGGCACACTGAGTATGTCAATCATGATAGTTGGGAAAATATTTGCCTGCAGAATCAATTACTATGCCAGTAGTGTTTATATCACCCTTCCTGTAGTTAAGTTACTATGATTGTATGTATAATGTGATGTGGTTGCAAAAATATAATTTACGTTTTTGATTATTGGTTATATAAACTTACAACAATTTTGATTATCACACAGCGGTCAATTACAGCCGAGTCAATGCTTACCTGTATTGATACAATTGTCAGTGGTGACAAGAATTATCCAATTGATGACGTTGGTAATAAATAGTATGTACTTTTATTTTTATTCAATTACAGAACACACAACTCAATGTGTAAATGTATTCAATGATGACTGAATGGAGAATACTAATGGTTGCTTTAATTTTATTTAAATTAGAATGTCAGTTTTAATCCTAAATTCAAGCTCGGTAATTGACTACAAATAAATTATGGCAACTAGGATGCTAGATAAATATTATTTTTAATAGTTAGTTGTGACTTAACTTTATCCAGACTTATCAAAGTTAATAATATAATTTTATTGAAATTTTAAATAGGTTTTCCATCCATGATTTTATTTTGACTTTTTAAAATCATTAGATTGGAAGTCGAACTCCAATAATGCGCTATTACTTTTAAATATTATAAATCTCTGCACACTCACACATCAGTAAGAGTTTAAAAAACTTAAATGAGTGCGCAGAGATTTATAATATTTAAAAGTAAAAAGTGCATTATCAGACTTCGACTTCTGATCTAATGATTTCAAGATTTTTGGCGCTTTATAATAATAGATTTGACTTTTTAAATATACTAGAATTTTTTTTTTGTCTTCTATTTAATATTTATTTCTTTAATACATTTAAGAAAGCATCTACAAAAATCTAAAATACTTAAAATATATTTTCTTGGCAATTGTGCGTTATTCTGCCTACTAAACTCGGCAGTAATTTTTTTTTACATTTTATTTTATTGAATATGTGTTAATTATCAAGTTTAAAAAAAATAATAAATCAATTATAAATTTTATTCAGAAGCTTTATTTCAATTTTTTTTTTTATAACATGTAAATACTGATAGACTCTGAACATTATTATACTTTATTTACATTCAGCATATTTATTTTTATCGCTGGGATTTTGGCAAAATTCTTCAGTTTAGAAGCTTCCTTTAATAGAACACCATGCGTTACGACATTTTACATTTCTTATACTTTTATTACTTCTATATTAATAAGTTGACTTAATACAAAAATAAAATAAATAAATAAATTGGAAATATTACAATTAATTTTTGCAGAATTTTTTTTTTTTCAAATAAGAGTAATAAAAAAATGTTAAATATTAAATATGATTGCTACTTGTCAGTCATTTTGTTTTCTAACATTTATTGTATGCCCCTGAAACTGTATATTAAAAAAAAAATCATCTGCTAAGCTTGGTAGACAGAACAACGCACAAGTACCATTTTCTTTCAGAGAGGATGAGGAAGATGGATTATTTTAATTAAAAAGTTGCTTGAAAAGTAAATTTTTCTAATTAATTTTTTAATAAAAATTGCTTTTTGACTTTCTATAATTAAAAATTCATATGATGTATCTTTTTTTTTTTAAAAAAAAAAAACAAACTATAATGCTGATGAGAATATAATATTAAAATTTTATGCATATTTCTATACATTTACTATAATCCAACAACAAAAAATATTTAAATTATTAAAATTGATGATTTTAATTAATATTTTCAAACTACTACAACAGTTATTTTTAAAATTCAGATGAATTCCTTGGCTAATTTATAATAAATATATAATCTACTAATAACCATCAAGAGTAGTAATTAATTTATTGAGTGCACAGAAAGCATATGTAAATAATTTAAACAGGCTTTAACCTGTATCCAATGCGCTTTAAAATTCGTAATAATCAAGCATATTTTGCCGATAGAGGGAAGCTTTTAAATCATGACACAAGATTGCGACTTTTATAAAGATAAGAGCGACCTCTTACCTTTAACCTAAATGTCCACTTATATAGGCGAATCTAGTATATTAAATTACTAATAGATGAAATGTCCTTTAGCAATCATGGTCAATAACTTTTTACAGTAGGAAAACAATAATTTCCTATTATATTTTACATCTTTTTATATAAAATTACATATCTCTACTTTATAAAATTAATATCACACATTTAAAATTTAATTTACAGAAAAAAATATAGGCTGATTTGAGATTGTACCCTGGCTGGGTCTATATAAAAAGGTCTTAATATATAGAAAATGATCATTTTCCTACTGTAAAAAGCTAATGAGCATGGAAGCTAGAGGACAGTTTGACTATTAATTAAATATGAGATTATCATTTAACTTTACAAATATTTAATATAAATATTTATTTATCATCACATACATGAGGTTTGTCTATGGTTACAGAGTTTTAAAAGCGAGTAAAATATCTCTGCACGGCAAAACTGACATTAGTTATTTCATAATTAATTTATAGTAAAAGACGTAAGCCGATTTAAGATTGTTCTATGACTAATGTTGTTCTGGATAATCCTCTATAAATAGATTTAAAATACTATAGGAAATGGATCACTTTCCTATTATAAAATAATTAAAAACATAGTGACTAGAAGTCAGTTCAATTATTAATTAAATATAATTGAAAATTATCATTTGACTTTACAAATATTCAGGAAAATTTTTATTTATCGTTACATATATGATGTGTTTATTTGAAGAACAGTGTTTTACAAATGAGTAAAATATCTCTTGGTATCAGTCATTTCAAAATCAATTTACAGTAAAACAAAAAATAAGTTGATTGAAGATTGCTCTCTGGCTGTTATTTTTAATGACTGTACAAAAAAAGATGTACAGTAGTTCAGCTATCAATAAAATATACTTTGTCCTGTATAAAAACTATTATTTATCATTACGTATATATTTTTTTCTTTCATCATCTCTATGTCATCTGTTGTAAGCTTTAATAACTAACAGATGACAGTGCTTAATGAATATCTATCCTATGCTGCCCTATTCAATATCCCCAGACTAGTTTCAAGCTTATGGCTTTCATCAGTGAGTTTTTTTGGATTTTGAAACCATGCATCTGGATCTTACTGGAAGCTTACAGTAGGTGAAGTGGCATAGAGATGGTGAATGAAAAATGTATGCTGCTAAAACAACATAAGTAAGCTAGAGTCATGTGATATATTGTTGGTATACATAATACAGCATTTCCCCCAACATTTCATGTAATTTCTGGTCTTGATTAATTAACCAAACACTATTAATAAATGTTTCCGCATCATTTTATTTCCTACATTGCTCATCCAATCAGTGAAACATTCGCCCATTTCACGATTCACAATGCATTGCTGCGGCAACATCCTGCCCTGGTGGTTCTTCCTATGACTGAAGAGTGTCTCATCGACCTCCACAATCTTATCCAGACGGCTTATTTGACAACAGGGGTGCAAGATGAGGCTCTTCCGGCAAAGCTCATGTAGATTGGTGTTCCAGTTATGAGGGTGCCTCTGGAGAGGTCCAGTTCCGCCGCACAACGTTCCACTGTCAGTTTGTCATGGCTCCAATAATAGACGAGCGGGGTGGCATCAGAATTCCCACCTCCTGTAATTCACTAACACCATGATTTTTCCACAACCACATAGCTTCGAGTCTGGCAGGATGTTTTTTGCCTGAAAAAATGCAAATGTGTCACCTTCTATGGCCGGCAATTCACTGAACTTATACACATTTTTTTCACTGTCCGCCATTTTATTGTTCTAGCATGTATTCAAGCGAAAACATAGATTTTCGCGTGAGCTCAATTGAACACTGCTTTTCACCCTAACCTTTCCAAGTTGTGCAGTTACAAATCATAGAAAAGCATGGATGATATGCTGACAATTCTTATTATGGACTATGTATGCATAGAAATCATCGCCATCAGGCGGCCTGTAATGGCTACACCAACAATGCTGTAGTGTTAGCCGTAAGTTAGGTGGCACAAATGGTATATCGATATGTTTTGATGAAAACCAGTGCCATCAAGCGGTCGGGTGCCGCAAATGAAGGAGTATCGAAATATTTATTACCAGTGTTTGGTTCAATAGTCAAAACCGTACATATATATATTATTTTATAGTGACCAAAAAAATCTCAACAGTTAAAATACATTGATTAGAGCAGGACTTATTTTTTCACACTTTTCAAAGAAATAAAATTTAGACATTAAAAAAGAGATCCAGGTAAGTGGTCACAATCTTAGCCCATTATTTTTGGACTCTTTGTTCTCATAAACCTGAATGATTTGTTTCCAAATGCTATATAGAAATTAAGCCACTTAGGCTTTTGATGTTTCTATGTATTTATTACAAAAAATAATTATAAAATATACGGATTAGAAAATCCGGAAGGAAGCTCATTAGGGTATTGTTTTTCATAAGATTTTGGCATCAAAATCAAAAACTGGAAACGTTCTCCCATCTTATCCGAGTCTACCAGCATATTATATCCTGATATTATTGATGAATGTTGATCTTTAGGAGCGTTTTTCAATAATACCTAAAGCAAGAGAGAAAAAACACTATTACTATTTTTTTTTCAAAAAAGATATTGAAAAAAAAAAAAAAAATTACTATATTCTTCTAATTATATGTTGGACTCTTTCCATCATCTAGAATTAATTGCTAAATGTCTTTAGAAAATTCAAATTTTATTTAAATTTTTCAAATACATTCAAATGTTAGTAACAGCACATAGGGTTAATATTTAACGCAATGTTTCAAATGGTATTTTTTCCCCATCTTCTTCGGGTGTACGTACGACCCAAAATGTTGTGTTAAATATTTTGATTGTGCGCTATTACTAGCAGTCGAATGGAGTTCCAAAGTTTAATTTTTTTTAGACATTTAATAATTAATTCTAGTTAACAGAAACAGTTCAACTTATTACTACAAGTAAAACCCCATCTATCACAAACTTTCAGACAAACACAATTATTACAAATGGTTTAAATTGTTCCAGTAACAAGTTAAACTAAAATTAATTTAAAAAATCAAAGTTACAGGCTTCTCAGAAAGCTTAAAAAAATATCTACTAATAACGAGAGAAAATGATGAAAATAATATTAAAACATTAAAAAAGGAACTTTTAAATAATTTTTGTTTACTATAAAAAAAGTAAACATAATTTAAAGATGATGTCTCAAACAACAATCATGCAATTAAAAATGAGAGGAGTATGACAACTTGATATTAAACCAAGTAGATAATAAAATTAATTAACAAGTTCTAAATCAAAAATGGAAGAGAGAACAAGTAATATTGTAGTACTAACATTTCACCTAAAGAAAGCAAAATCTCGGAAATATTTTGAATAAATAATCAAAGAGTTTATTTTCCAGGAAATCATGTAACGTTTGGGAATAATAAGTGACAGATTGAACTTCAATCTAGAAACTTTGGTTTCGATTGCTTCTTTCTAACGCTGCATTAAATCTCATAGAAGTTATATTAAAAAAAATCTACATTTACAAATAAGAACATATACAGATATTTAAAAAAAATTGACTAAAAAATTAATACATCTGAAATTAGAGATTGGGATACTATTACCGCATTACCGCTCTGGAAAAATAAAGCCATAAAAAATACTACTGTAATCAATGTTTTCAAATAAACATCAAGCTGAATGACATTTCTGCAGAATGTTTTTCTGGCTTCCTCAATGACATATTTATTATTATGAAGTCTCATAGCTAATTGTCTACTTCCTGTTCCACTGATGACATTACTGAATATTAACTTAGAAATTAAATAAATTCCGTCATTGTAAAGCAAATCGTAAAGGGGATTCCATAAAAATTGACCAAGATGATCTAATAAGCTATTCTAGAAATAGTATTTAAAAAGTATTCTTCTTTCTGTTGATTCTGAAAATTATTTAATATCTCTTTCATATGTTTAATTTGGGTAATGTTCATATTTATTAAATAATAATAGTTATATTTGTATATAAAAAACAAACCGACTACACATACACTTTTCTTTTTAAATTTTTATGAATCTTTTTCATTTCAATACATTCATTTTTCTTCCCTATGTTAAACCATATTTTATGGTCATTTTCAAGGATTAGTCCTATAAAATATATTTATTTATTTATAATATTTATATACAGTATACAGATATATGCTTACAAACAATATACAATTAACAACATATTTTCATATACGATGAAGCCACAAATTACTCTGAATCTAAATACATGAGCAATTATACCCCCCCAAAAAAAAAATGTAAACAAAGGGAAAAAAACATAAAATTTGCAAATTTTACAATATCCAGCAGCAATTTTTCCTTCTCTAAGCATCTTTCTTCAGTTTCAGTAGAAATCACATGCATTTTATTCTTCGTTGATTATTTTTTCTAAATTTTATGTGCAGTGTTTTGTGTTATAAAATATTCTGTGAGCGTAATGCTAAAAGATTTACAAAATTTTAGGTGTTACAGACATTCATACACTTTAATAATTTAAATTTTGATTTTATTAATGCTTAGCATGCTTTCTAAGAATATTAAACTGTGGAGTTTGCCAATAAGGTAAAGAAAAGATAAGTGATTATAATTAGGCTATGCAAACTGAAGGCCTTATGATAACTCTACATAAAAAAATAGTGAAAAAAGAAGACAATATTTACTAGCCAGCTCAACTACCGCATGTTATCATTTACTATCTAGCTAATAATAAGATACCAATTTATTGATTGACAATTACATGTCTAGCTGGTTTAGCTATTGAACACCTATCATCACAAAACCCTAAGCTTCTATAAAAATCATTAACTATCTAAAAAAATTTCCACCTATATTTGAACATAAGTATGGTAGCAAAATAAGTATATATACTTTATAATTCTTAAATAATTAGAATAATTACATTTGGTTTGCTCAGAGGCTAAACTCTCTATACAGTACCGCCACTCAGTGCAAGCCAGAGTAATCAATGAATGCAGGAAGGTTTGTGCATAAAATCCCTATTTAGTGTCTACTCATCCAATATCCCTAGACTGGTTTCTAGCTTGTGGCTTTCATCAGTAAGAATGTTGAGTGAGTAAGCACTAAATAGGGATTTTATGCACAAACCTTTTTACATCCATTGATTACTCTGGCTTGCTGTGTGGAGAGTTTAGCTCCTGCGTAAACCACTTGTGTAAGCATAAAAAATGATGATCATGTGATATATTTGGTTTGTGAGTATATATATGTCAGAAAGGACTCTGCAAGGTTTAGTGCAATAGTAAAGTGTCAGGCTCTAGAGCAAAAGACTCTTGAATCAATTGTAATTCAGATATTTATGGTGGTTAAAATTCTTATGACTTCCTGCATGGGAATAAAACCTTGTGCTTATTTATTTATTTTTATTTGTGAGAAAATAAGGGCGTAAAGACATTTTCATTCTTTAATTATTCAAGCACAAGTGCGTGTGCGGCGCAACTGCTCCCAAAAGCTATTAATACAAATACCTAACTAAAAATATTAAAACAGCTGAGCGCTTTCAAAGGATCTTGCCTTCATAATCATAGCTTGCTTACGTTTAAATTTATGCAAATATGCTAATTCCATCTTTTTGATAGAGAAAAACACGTGTCCTTCCTGTTTATGGCATCGCTGTCGTGAAAGATAAATAAAGCCTCTTTGATCTTTCTTTTGAGGTCATGTCTCTCTCTACATACGATGGTAGGATTGTCCGGAATGCACTCATGGTGACTTGTGCACTGGTGCTGATAAAAAACTGAATAAGTAGAAGGATCGTTAGAGCTCTATTGTACAAATACTTGTGTTTGCCAATCGTGTGGCCAAAGAGGCTCTGCTTTCCCATAATATGTGCCTTTGCAATAGTTATTTGGACAAGCAATGCTATATACTGTATGGGGGTCTTAACAGTGGAGTTTGATCTTTGGTATTGTTAATTAGATTGTTAGAATTTGGAGGGTTCGAAAACAGAGCTGATATTTGTTGTTAAAGATGGAATGTAGTTTCTTGTGTAAATTGGGTATGTATGGAAGTAATAATCTGGGTTTATCCTGTGTGGCGTGAGAGTTGAGAGGTTTATTCTGAATGTGTGAGATTTTTTTGTCGATGATGGATTGTCTGAAGCCTAAATTCAGTAGATCATTTCTATATTCTGCTACATTTGTTTTTGCATCTGCCTCGATTTTACACAACAATCTATGCAAAAAAGATGCTAGACCCGATAATTTATGTGCTGTGGGTGTGTGAGATTGGGGGTGTGTATGGCATCTGATTTCCAACGGTTTGATGGCCATGCTATAATGGCAGTGGTTATTTTCTCTTTTTATTTTGACATCAAGGTATTTGACTTGTTGGTGAGTGTCTTCAGTTGTGACATTAACAATTAGTGCTGTGTTGGCTTCTAATTCGGTTTTGATCTGTGTAACAAGTCAAATACCTTGATGTCAAAATAAAAAGAGAAAATAACCACTGCCATTATAGCATGGCCATCAAACCGTTGGAAATCAGATGCCATACACACCCCCAATCTCACACACCCACAGCACATAAATTATCGGGTCTAGCATCTTTTTTGCATAGAAACAGATTGTTGTGTAAAATAGAAACAGATGCAAAAACAAATGTAGCAGAATATAGAAATGATCTACTGAATTTAGGCTTCAGACAATCCATCATCGACAAAAAATCTCACACATTCAGAATAAACCTCTCAACTCTCACGCCACACAGGATAAACCCAGGTTATTACTTCCATACATACCCAATTTACACAAGAAACTACATTCCATCTTTAACAACAAATATCAGCTCTGTTTTCGAACCCCTCCAAATTCTAACAATCTAATTAACAATACCAAAGATCAAACTCCACTGTTACAGACCCCCCATACAGTATATAACATTGCTTGTCCAAATAACTATTGCAAAGGCACATATTATGGGGAAAGCAGAGCATCTTTGGCCACACGATTGGCACAACACAAGTATTCGTACAATAGAGCTCGCAACGATCCTTCTACTTATTCAGTTTTTTATCAGCACCAGTGCACAAGTCACCATGAGTGCATTCCGGACAATCCTACCATCGTATGTAGAGAGAGACATGACCTCAAAAGAAAGATCAAAGAGGCTTTATTTATCTCTCGCGACAGCGATGCCATAAACAGGAAGGACACGTGTTTTTCTCTATCAAAAAGATGGAATTAGCATATTTGCATAAATTTAAACGTAAGCAAGCTATGATTATGAAGGCAAGATCCTTTGAAAGCGCTCAGCTGTTTTAATATTTTTAGTTAGCTATTTGTATTTGTATTAATAGCTTTTGGGAGCAGTTGCGCCGCACATGCACTTGTGCTTGAATACATACATTTCCCAAAAGTAAAATTATTTAACTTAATCGGATTCTTTAATTATATACATATAAATGAAGTAACTGAAATTTATAATTGCTGGTGCAATGGAAAAACTATACAAGCCTGTTGGCTTGAGTTCAAAGCCATAATTTTTTAATTTCGCAGCACAGTTTGGACAGTAAAAATGCAAAGATGCTAGGCAAATGTGTGAAAATCTAAGATTCTTCACCAATAAAACCCAATAGTCAAAACTAGTCTAAAATTATGTGGGTGTGGTCATTTGGTAAGCGATGAATACTCAAACTTATAATACATGACTACATAATAAAGTGTATTATTGCTTGTAATCTAGATAGTGAATGTATGCCTGGAAAGTCATGTTGGTATAAATGGAAGATTGTAAACATTTAACATATACACATTTTATTACAATAAAATCCTTATTTCTACTTCACCTTCGAGTAGTAAGTTATAAAATGTACTTTATGCAAACAAGTGAAGCTCAATATTATAAGAATTATTAGGCTGAGGGCTTTCGGGAAACTTTAGTCTCCATATTCATAGCCTATCTTGGGAGTGTCAGCTTACGTTGAGATTACCCAGTTTTTCGGTTTAAAGTTCCCCAAAAATGCTCAGTCTAGATTACCCAGTTGAATTGAGGACTAAAGTTCCCCAAAAATGCTCAGTCTAATAATTTTTATAATAATGAGTTTCACTTGTTTGCGTAAAGTGCAATTTATAACCTTTTATTACAGTAAAGTTTTACATTTATTCAAATAAATAAATTTGTCCAAAAAAGGTTTTCTTTTACTGAGACAATTATTTTGATTAAATTTTGTTTAACTTTCATGTCATTGATTTACAATAGGGAATTTAGAATTCATTTATAAATGACTAAATGAAAAATCATGCTAAAATGTATTAATAAATTTACAATAAAAAACAAACAAACAAAACCTTTACGACATAACACATGTTTAATAGTTTAAAACTTTTCAACTTTAATATTCTCATTTTAATGGATGATGAATATAAATTATTATTCCATTTATTATTTAAGTAATATTTTGGGTGCAATTTGAAATTTATAATTGCAGTTTGTAATGTTATAGTTGACTATTTATTAGTCTGCCTTCAGAATAGATTTTATTTACCTGTTTAAAGAGGTTTATTTAAACTTCTTTGTATCAATGATTTCAATCTCTGTGGTCAACTTGCAATCTTCAGTGTTTATATAAATATGTTGGACTATAAATAAAAGTGAGATTCCACATTTATTGTTAAAAGGAGGTTTCCTTGACAACAGTTTTAAATTGTCCATTATTATTGATATTGAGATTGTCTAAGTGTTGACTGGTTTCTAATGGTTACTTATAAACTCATTTAGCCTTGAACATTATTACACATTATTTAAATAATACTTTGGGTGCAATTTGAAATTTATAATTGCAGTTTGTAATGTTATAATTGACTATTTATTAGTCTGCATTCAGAATAGGTTATATTTACCTGTTTAAAGAAGTTTATTTAAACTGCATTGTATCAATAATTACAATCTCTGTGATCAAGTCCAATCTTTAGTGTCTATATAAGTATATTGGACCATTAATAAAAGGTGGGAATCCACCTTTATTATTAAAAGGAGGTTGCCTTGACAACAGTTTGAATTTGTTAATTGTTATTAATATTGGGATTGTCTAAATATTGATTGGTTTTTAATGAAATCTAATAATATATAAGCTGGAAATAAAATATGTTCAGAAGTTAAAATGTACAAAACAAACAAACAAACATTAATAGTAAACAATTTAGACAAAAACATACTTTAATTAAAAGCAAACACACAAAAAAAACCCCTACTTGTAAACGTAGATAAATGGCCATATTTTCCAAAAATTTTCTTTGTTGTAATGGACCAAATGTAAGAACTATAAAAGATATTATTAATCCATAAGTATTTTAATTCAAAACAAAATACATATATAAATGTAAAAAACATAAGAAAAAAAAAATTATAACAATGTAATTTATATATATTCTAATAAGATTAACAAGCTTGTAAATAAATTATAAGATTTATCAAATATAAAATGCTTATAATATAAACCTATTAATTGTGATAATTGATAAGTCGGCTTCCCTAAGAATCATTTAAATAAACTCGTACTTAATGCCGACTTTCTTATATTAATTCCAATCTATACGTCAGATCTGAATTATTATTTGAAACTGTAAATTGTCTCGACAAATATAAGAACAAAAATCACTGCTAATAAGAAGGTTCATTCTTTTGACTATCAGTACTTGATATATATAACAGGAGTGGCCAAGATGTCAACCGCGAAGCTGACGTGAACATTGACATATAGTGATAAATTCAGAGCTGATTTGAATCTAAAAAATAAAAATTCAAAATTATTCTAATTTAAAAATAGTTAAATTTAAAATTACAACTGTTATTACTGTCGATCTCAAAAATAAATTCAGGTTGGAAGAAATTGAAAAGAATAAAATTATTTTTGTATAATGCTACAGCTAAATTTCTTAGAAATATTTAATTGCTATTTTCACGAGAAATTGTAATACTAGAGGGAGTTGAGGTAATTTAATGGCAGTCATAGCAAAATGTCTTTGACAGTTCATATCTTATAGAAAAAAAATTTATCAGTTCGTAAGTATCTTCTAAAAACGTCACTAATATTTGGGAGTACCTAAAAAGCTCTTATAGAAAAAAAACAACAATTCATAAATACATTTAAAAAAAAAACAAGGACTTCGAACCATTATTTTTTCCATTCTGGCAAAAGTAATGTTTTTTTTCTGGTTTCTGGTTCAATGCCCTGAAAAAAATGTACCCTCAGGTACACTTTCACCAACAAAGTCGCCCTGGAAATATCTAAAAGTTTGGCAACCCATGATATATAATTTCATAACAACGTGAACAGTCAGTATAAATGCCTATAACTACCATGTTTACATCCGATTTGAACTTGAACTTTACCCTTAATCTCATTAATTGCCAGGAAAGCTAGCCGTAATAAAATCCGAGAGCATAAGCATAAACAAACTGCTTTATTCTTAAAAGATTTTTCTGATAAAGAAAATGAGTGTATATTTATATTAACAGTTGCACAAGACTTGTCTGTTTTCATTTCTATTATGTATGTTATTGAATATTTATACATACATATTTCTGTACTCAAGACAAAAAAAAATTAAAAGAGCTAATATATCTAATAAAATAACATAAAATTTTACAAACTTTTATTCCCTGCCATTTGTTTAAGATAAGAGAAATCTACATCGGCTGTGATATCTGCAGTGCCAGGCTCTGAAAGAGGATCAACGACCTTATGTTCTTTAAAACCCTTCAAATAAAATAAAAAAAAACCTGAAAATACTCAAATATACAAAGGACAATATTAATGGCATAACCAAGGCAAATTAATATTTAATGCAAAAAACTCAAACTATTTTCCAATTGAAATTTTTGAATTTATTATGTTAGTAAAAATAATGTAGTAAAAGCATATACATATAAAAAAAAAAAAGCTATTTAAAAATTATTGGGGGTAAGGGTGGGAGTGAGGAAACTAATATAAATTGAATGTCATATAAGAAGACAAAAAAAAAAAAAAAAAATTAAAAAAATCTTTACTGACATAAATATACTAAAAAGTAAAAAATAAAATCTCTTTAGCTTTCACAAATAAAAGCATGTTTAGAAATTCACAAGTCAGATTTGCAAAGAATCGCATCCACTATCAGTCATTAATTGTAAGATAATTTAAATAATTCTTTGGTAATCTGACTGTGGATAAAATTTTTTAAATTTTTAATACATTTTTTATTTTTCGTGCATTTACATGAATAAAAGTTTTACTTTAAATTTCTTAAAAATATTTTTTCTTTTCTACTTTTTATAGTTTTATATAATTCCAGAAATTAGGAATAAAAAAAATTTAATTACAATTTATACCACTAGATGACAATATCATAAATAGTGAATCCTATATAGAATTAAAAATTCAAATTATTCACTAATTTGTTTGCTAAAATTATTTGCAAACTTTTAAAATGTAGCCATTGGAATACATATGTATGTAAAATTTCAACTAAATTGGAAATAGGAAGTGGGTGATAATTGTGTTAGGAAATTTCACGGAGTAGGTTAAATAAAAATTTATAAAAAATATACTGAATGGATTTTTTTCAACAAGGATGCCATATGAAAGTGGCATTCTAAATTAAAAAAACATAAATGTCTTTAAAATTCTCATTTTTTTTTTCATTAGCCTTAAATCAACATTCTTAATAATATTAATGCCAATGTGTAACATTCCTTTTTAAATTTTTTTATCCGTACTATTTATCCGCATGACTCGAACTTACTAAATTTATTTTAACTTCACAACTGTTAAAATCAAAGAATTGGTTCCTGAATAGAAATACAGATGACATGACTTCCTAATGTAGACTCAATGTGAATTAGAAATTATGTCACTTGTATTTGGTATATAGAATATTTTTTTAATAAAAAAAGCATATGTAGTTAAATTATTATTGAGGACGGAAGGTCATTAAAATATATAACTCCTAACCTAATGAGAGAAGTTAGCTGGAATTCAAAATCATATAAAGTATTTAAAACTTCTATGTCATCAACATGAATAATGTATTAAGAATAAAAAAATGACCTATACAATGGATATAAAACATTCCAATTGTTTCCTATCTCTGATTAGCTACTAAAAAAAGGAGTCATAGAAGTTTGTACTAATAATTAGTATCTACTGATTATTCAATGCTTAAACAGATTGTTTCTAGGGTAAGCATAGTGAAATCTCCATTAACTAATATTTTAAACTGACCGTTTTTAGTTTCATAATTTGTAATATATTACTAATTTAAACTGACCGTTTTTAGTTTCATAATTCGTAATATATTACTAATTTGAATGGGCATTAATAAATGAAAAACAAAATTATATTTGCAAGTTTATTAAATGATTCGTTATGAGTTTACTTACAAATAATCCCGAGTTATGTATTAGAACAAGAATATTCTGTGATATATTTATAATATGTATACATAATTAATCAATTAAACACCACATAAATATATAACAATGATAGTTAGTCACCAAACTTGCATCACGCTGAACTTGGTGTGCATATTAATTAGAGACTGGGTAGCTGGAATCTCAACTGATTACCTAAGCTACTGATGAGATCAGATTTGATTGACAAAAATATATATCTAGCAAGAACTTAATTGATTTTTTCCTTCAAATAGTGCAGCTTGAAATATCAAAAAATTTCTATACAGAATGTAGGTGAGTAACAATAACATTACTAGATATATATTGTAATAGGTCAGATTTCATCATATATCATTTACAATGCAGACGAAGTGATCTTTAACCCAAACTGTTAGCTAAATATCATGGTGCAATTGCTGAAAAATCAACTGGATGTACGGGTCCTGGATCCACTTTAGATACCAAGACAGACGGCTTCATCCATCAGACCGATCTAAGTTCATAGCCAAGTAAATAATCATGTTATTTATGACAGCAAACTAATTTTATGTCACTTAGAACTAATGAAAAATAAAAATGCAATAATTAGTGGATTTGTAATTACATGTTGGACTATTTTCCATCATTTAGAATTAATTGTTAAAAGTCTTTACAAAAACTCAAACTTTATTTAAACTTTTTAAATGTATTCAATTGTTAATAATAGTGCATAGTAGTTTATAACACAACATTTCAAGTGGGAATATTTGTCTTCTCTTTTTCAGCTATTACTAATCGTAATCAGTGATATACTAGAACAGGAATCAAGCCAGGGATTTTTAGATTGGTGAATATTGACTTTAAGGTGATATTCTAACCAATTAGGCTATTCTGCCGAAAGCAACAGTGAATAGAAATTTTAAGTACTAATCTACGTGGATCCTGCTGATTTCTCCACTATTTCTTAAGGACAATGTTTATTAGTAGTTTCCAAACATTATGAATTATCATATTAGATTGACTTATGGGGTTATTTACCATTATCATGTGAACAATATCTTTAAATTTTCTTCTTTTTACTTTTCACTCTCTGTCCAATATTATTGTCTTTTCCCAATCGAACGTTTTCACTGATATATGCATGGTGAACATTAAGTATATTTGTTTTTTTCTTCTTTTAGTCACTTTTCAATCAGTTAGCTGGTTTTACTGATATATGTTCTTCCACATTCATGTTATATTTCATAGAAACAGTTTTTGTTTTTCAGCATTTCCAGCTTGGAATTTGTAGAAGTTAGGATTCCTCATAATATTTACCAAGGCAATAAACCTCAAGCAATGCACGCTTGAAAATGCGAAGATGGGACCTCTACAGGTCTTAACCACAAGCTTACGCTTTGGAAGAAAAGAGGGAAACCCTTCTTTACTTCAACCTACTTTCTATATAAATAGGTGAAGCTGAAGCAATTAGATCTGAGAGCGTGAAGCTATTCAATATGTCACTGATTAAGTCCACAATTCCTATTACACATTATTACTCGTGAAATCTTTCGATTTACAACGAGTCAATGGAAAGATCTTATAGTTAGAAATCTATTACATAATTTAAAGTTGTAATTATAAATTTATTTAACGCACATTGAGTAGACTGAAGTAAAGAAGGGTTCCCCTCTTTTCTTCCCAAGCGTAAGCTTGTGGTTAAGAGCTGTAGAGGTCCCCACCTTCGCATTTTCAAGCGCACATTGCTTGAGGTGTATTGCCTTGGTAAATATTACTTACGTAATCAATGTGCGTTAAATAAATTTATGATTCCTCATAATGTACTATAGCTTTGGAAAGTTGTTACTGATATTATATTGATTGCAATTTTCTTTAGATGATCTATTATCCATGATATGTATGAATACACTATAGTACCTGTAATTAGTTTTTCCTTTGATGTTTCTTTTTGCTTTCTATGTAAAGTTTTCTTAATGATAGCTGATGTCATAACACATTCTTCATGATAATTTTTTCTATGTCAACCTTCTTTTTTAAAAATCTTTTTGAACAATTTTTTTATATTCTCTTTCATAATTATTATACATTTATTGTTGCACACACACTGGTAATCCTTGTTTGAGCTTGAAGACTGCAAAAAAATATCCATGTCTGTATATAAATAATTAACTATGTGAACCTGCATCAAATAATTTCACTTAATAAAATTAGAGTTACGTAAAATTAATTTCCAAAATCATTGCCATCCTACTTTGTCTAATATTTAGTTATGGATATAGATTATCCATGCCCATGTTTAAGTTAACTGTCTGGGATATTAATGATGAAAAAGAAGGCTTCTGTTAATTAAATATTAAATACTGACTGGAGCTTTGCTTAGAGAAATAGCAATTTGAAGATATTAAAATCATATCTTTTTTAAATTAAACTACAAAGTTTCAGCGATGATTAAGCTCACGACCGATGTCAAGAAACCCGCTGGAGATAAGTTTGTGTGCATGGTTTTGATAACATCAATAATTCTCGCTTTAATGTAAATAATTTTTTTTTGATGAATCAATATCAATGCTAAATTAGATAAATAGACATTTAAATTTATATATTTCTAATTTATGTAATTAGCGGCTACTGTGTGCCCTGACTACTGCCTGAATTCAAGTTAAAACTCTTACCTTGATATAAATTGCAGTCCACTGTATAGTTCAAGGAATATATACATTAGAGATGAAAAAAAACCCCTTCAATATCATATAAATAATGCCCCAGTATGTGATTCACTGACTATTATATGCCACTAGTGGATAACAGTAGAGGGCATTTTACTATTTGGCATATTTATTTGCATTTATACATCACTTGTCGATTATTTATATATCTTGAAACCTAACGTGGACTCTATAATTTCATCAATATATTTCTGTGTTATAATACACATGTAGGGCATAAGAATTAGGTTGCAAAATAAAAAAAAATAGGGAACATTATTTAAAGCACAATATATTTCTTACCCGAAAAGTGTCTTCTTTTGTTCCATTATGTCCATAATCAGCTATTAAAGCACACCCACCATGTTTCTCAATACGTTTTGCAATTTCTTGAATTATTATTCCTGACATCGGGCTTACTTCAAGTGCTTGTCTTTTATCATCTATCTAAAATAATAATTATTATTAGCAAATAAAATTTTACATATCTTCTTGGTTTGTCAATCAAAAGCAAGTTTAATTAAGTTATTTCTATACAACTTTTTTCTTCTAATTATCAATGGAAAACACATATTAACTGGAACACCTATGGTACTTTTATTTATTGCAGTAAAGACTATAATTTAAACAAGACTATAAAATGGATGTAATTATAAAAATTCTTGGAGAGATGTAGAGGGAATATGATCTTTCCGTTGCTTTTTAAGAACAATTCTCAAAAGCACAATACATTTACATTAGAAGAGCCATTAAAATATTAAGATCAAGATTTTAAGACCAATATTTTATGGAAAATATTGTAAGAATTGGATCATTAGCATTCTCAGAGAACATGGAATGGATCTGGCTTCGAAAATGTTTATTGAAACAGATCGCTTATTACTCTGTGATCAAGAAAATAGCTAAATAAGATTGTCCATATCATAACAATTTCACTATAATCTATCCTCGTTGAGAGAAAAAGTCTGGAAAACACGTTCCTACTAATGATCATCAGATACAAACTCTTCAAGTAATTGGAAACATAGAAAATAATGATCTAGTCAATCATTTTAAAAAGTTACCAAGCCAATAACTCAAAATACATAAGATTATAAATTATAAAATATTTTATTTCCTTAAGTATTAAGAGAGATAATTGATATTTCTTTTTTCTTGTTATTGTGAAATTACATCCTCATTCTTTCAAAAGCATGTTTTGGCGTATGATTATTTTCAATTTTTTTTTTTTTTTTCAGGCAACTTTTGTGAAACCATGGCTAAGTCAAAAATTTGTGCTATTGTCGAATATGAATTCCATGTGGGATGAATGCAAGTCAGAGACACTCGGACATCCTAAGACCAAGGTGAATAATGAGCTAAAAACTGCAGTGGAAGCAAATCCGCATGAATTAGGAGAAAGGTTTGATGCTATATTTCTAACAATATTGAAAAGGAAATTTGGTAATTTCTCTATATAACAATTAACACTTTATAAATTGTGCTCTGGGGGAAAGTATAGAATATAGATCTTGAGTTATGACACAAAATGTGACTTCATTTTGTATATTAACCCAAGATAGAATATGGTAACATTAAATTTTTGTTTTAAAGTGGACAAAACTGCTATTAAAAATAATCTAAACTGTGTATAGTAGTGAAGAAATGAGGTGCATAAATATCTTCTAGTAGTTTGCAAGATTTCATGCTAGCAGGGAGAGCATTGGAAACAATCTATGAAGGTAAGAAACACATTGTCACATTTCATATCATAATTGATGATCAAGATAAGTTAATGCCTTAAAATATTTGTGATGAAAAGCTAAACTACATTGCTATGTAACACATGTTGAATGAGAGATGATGCTTCGGGCAAATTGAAGCGAGAACCGGCCATTTTATCACTGGATTACTTACGTAGATATAAAAATATAACTTGTTTCAATGCTTAAAGTATCATTTGACCATTGGAAGAATCAGGAACTTTTGGCTCTCAAACCCATCACTCTACCACTGCTCTAAAACTAATCAGATGTATTTGAAGAATAACTTCTTTAATGCTCATTAAGCAGTGTTTTATATGAACATGAAAATTTAAAAGTATCGAATAAAGACATTCAACACACATATTAGATGATGGAAATAATCCAATATAAAAATACAGCATCAACTTCAATGTTCAACTCTGTTTTGTAGATTATGAAACACCGTGAACAGGTTTAATTGGTTACCTTCATTCAATTCTAGAGCCACAATCATTTTATCACCTGCTGTTCATTGCTTAATAAGCTTACACTAGATGGCTGTAGAATCATACAAAAAAAAAAAGTCATGTAATATTGTTGCTAGATTTAGTTGATATTTGCAAATATTTCATAGAAATTGAATTTATGCGAACAGATATCATGAAGATATATGTCTACGCTGACTTTGATATGAATCAACAACTTTTTTTTTTGTTAGTTACATCTACCTTGGCAATTTGCTTTATTATAATAAAACTGCGAAATGTCTTTATGGGAGGGGGGGGTATTATTTAAATTGACAGAAGTATAAAAAGACTAAAGTTAGTAACAAAAACAATGAAATATTTACAATTTTATATAATGTAAGCTAAGGTGACCATATGTACTGATTGTACGAGTACAGTATTGGTTTTCTGACCATGGGACCTGATTATTTGTGAAATGTAACCCGTACAGTTTAGTAAATTGACCATTGGTCTTGATTAGTTGTGAAATGTAACCAGTACAGTTTAGTAAATTATAAGTACTTTTCTACCTTTTTTTAATATTAAAACCATTATGTTCTAATACTACAGTTATTCTTTTGTTATACTCCATCACTTCCAGACAGAAAAAGCATACTCCATAATATTTTTTCAATTTATATTCTATGACAGCAACTATACTCATGGTGTCTGACTATTCTGGTTTTAAATGTGAAAAAAATAGTAGCATTAATGTAAGCACTTGTTACAGTCAAATAGAACTTGGAATATTTTGCTGGTTAATTGTGGCTGTCTAAGCAAAAACCGGATTTCTTTTTTTTTGATATAACAAGCCTATAACAAATCATGTTAGCCAACCAAGTAGGCAGTAGATAGTTTCTAGCTATTTTTTAGCTGGATGATAAAGGCCTAAATGTAATATGAATTAGTTCGATCATTATAAATACATTGACGGTAAACAATCATACAATTTATCACAGATAAGGTGGGGAGGAGTTACACTCTTCTGGTTACTGAGCATTAATGTGCTTATGAAAAATAAAATTATACTAAATGATATTTGTTTGGATGTGTAAGATTTGAAATGTGGACCAACTTAAATATTATCACTACTAATAAGCCTATAAAAGATATGAGTAATGTGGTATTTATATTGCAAAACTGTAAAAAAAAAATAATTATGGCTTCTTCACTTTCCATAATTATATATATCATATGATCACCATTCTTATACTTACATAAGCTCTTAATATAGTATGTGATGTGATGCACTGTGACTTCTCCTTGTCAGGAATCTCTCAGCAACTATGCCCAGAGAAACCTGTTAGCTACTTTACCTTCCATTCACCACTCTAAGTTTTCACATATTCTGCTCCATCCCATTTCCACAACGTAATCTTTGTCAACTCTATGGCCTTTATATCTAAATCCCCCTTATCTTTTCCCAAACCCAGCATAAAAACCAATAACCCACTTTCTGTATAATCACTTTTTTCATATTTATTCTTCCATAACCTCATTATATGTACCCTTTCTGTTTTCAAGCATTTACATTCAATTAACAAATGCCTAATATTTTCTATTCCTTCCTTACACAATTTACAGACTAAATCACCCATATTTTTCCATTTACATGTATATTCTCTTATTGCTAAAGATCCTGTTCGAGCCTTAAACAATAACCTACTTTCCTTACTATTATCATACATTAACTCACACCCAATGTTCTGTTTACTTCTATATATATTTAAACTCTTTTTACTCTCCATACTAGTTCTCCATCTCTCCAACTCCCTATTCTTTATTAATGAATCTATTCTTTTATTCCATTCCTTACCACTATAACACTCAACAATCCTCCTAACACAATCATCCCACCTTTTGTACAAATATACTGATATAAATTCTTTATCCAAATCTTTTGCATACTGCATTGCCTTTCTCACCCATCTTGTTGCCTGCCCTTTACTCATAACCCAATTAAATACTATTTTGGCTATTCTTTTATTATCCATAAACTGCAATCTACCAAACATTTTCATTTTACTTTTCGCATCTCTCATATAAAAATTTGACTATCCCATTTCTCCTTGAATTGCCTCCCTTGCTGTCCATACATCTGCAGCCACTGCATGTCTTCCTACTTCCCATTGTACTTTTTCTAAGTAATCTAATACCCCTTTACTAACACATAATGCATCATTACCATATGTTAACCCTGCTACTGCAACTCCTTTCCATATAATTCTAGCTACATCATATTTATTATATGAAAACACTGTTAATTTCTTTATCAATCCTTTTCTTTTCTTTGCTTCATTTATCAATTTTTTCTCCCATTCATCCAAACAATTTTTCTGATTACTTAAGATAATTCCCAAATAACTATATCTATTCACCCCACTTTATATCCCCCAATAAAAATTCTACATCTTCTCTTTCCCCAGTATTAACCATCATTATATTTGATTTTTCTTCACTAAATTTAATTCCCATCTCTCTACTCATCCTTGCACATGTCCTCAGCATGACTTCCATATCTTCTCTTCTTTCTGCACATAAAAAGATATCATCTGCAAAAAAAAAAAAAAAAAACCTGACAAAGTATACACTCCCTTGCCATTTATTAACGGTATCTCTATCCCTCTTCATAATCTTTCTATTGCTCTTTCCATTTCACTCAAATACAACAAAAACAAATTAGGTGACATAGGACATCCTTGCCTTAGTCCCACACCATTTTTAACTTTAACTGATTCTATATTTGAGAAATAGCTTTAAATATTTAGGAATAAAAATAATCATAATTAACAATAGGAAGATACTTATAAATTACAGGTACTTTAGAAAAATGAATCTGGAATTGCAATATTTATAAGAATGTTTTGAATTGACATTCATTATACCACAAAGTTATAAATTAAATTTAAAATCGTTAAAAATACAAGTAAAACTTTGCTCATGGATCAAATAAGTCCAAATATGGTATTACAATAATTCATAAGCGGATTTTCAAAAGAACAATTTTTTTAAAACAATTTTGCAAATAATGCATATTTTTTTCATACTAATGTTAAATAAACCAACTTTATATTTATCATCATCATCTTCAACGATTATTGATACATCACATATAAAACAGGCAAAACGCTCCATACAGTAGTGCCATCTGAGAGCACTGCACCAAGATACTGTATGGAGAGTTTTGCCTGTTCTAATAACAGTTATGTGCTAGTATAAGAGATGAGTGATCATGTGATGTTTAGTGATACATCACATAATGATGAACGTAGTTTCTCTGACTCATAGCTTCTCTTCTCCACATCATACCAAAAGCAAATTTCCTTATTTTATTCACACATCTCACATCTGGTCTCTTTCTAGGTCTTTTACAATTTCTTGGAATTGAGTTTAAGATTTTAACTGTCCATCTATCACCATGTCTTCTAGCAATATATCCAGCCCAGCTCCATGTCAGTCTCTTAATTCAATCAATGATAACAGTAAAACATGTTCATTACCTCAACCATGCATTTCGTTTTAGATCTTTTCTCGTTATTTCTAACATATTTTATCTCTCCAATAACATTTTTGGAAATGTTAATGCTTATGTTACCCACCGTTTAAGAAGTTGAGAGTCAAATAAAAAGTTTGGAATCTTTTGTTGACCAACCAATAAAGTGACATTAATATGCAAGAGGGGGTATTGTTTGAAAGTTTATTAAAAAAAAATGACTTTTTTTTTAAAAATCTGCAATTTGCAAATTACACAGTATCGTATTTAAATTTATTCAGTTTATGAAAAAAGTTTATATTCTCAGCATTCTATATTTAATAGACATGATTTATTTATGGACTTACTAAAAAAAAGAAACAATGAATTTTATTCTGGAAAAGAATGCATATCATTTCTTGAGTTTTTCCACAAATTTAAGGACTTTTAAAAGAAGATTGAAGCACCAAAAAATACAAACTGAAGCACATTAAACTGAAAATAAAAAGTAATCTAATTTGGAAATAAATACATATATTTTAAAAAGAGAATTCAAGATTTCTCCTGGTTTGACTTAACACTAGTTACAATCGAATGACAGCTTGGCAAATTATGCAATGTCTTAGCGCTAACATGACAGTGGAGGTTCAATAGAACATTTTTAAACCTGTCGTACTGTTATTGCAATAAAAACATGCAGGACATTAGAATAATAAGGTTATGAAAAAGTATAATAATAATTTAAAAAAAATTAAGAGAAGATATATAACCCATAAATAGTTGATATTTTCTAAAGCTTTTTTGAATATATATAAAATAAATCCTTGAAAAATAAAACATTAAAAAACTAATAAAAATCACTTAATAATTTTATATATTTTATACACAATTATAAAATACTTAATATAGTTTTAGACAGCAATGTACAATTAAATGTGAAATTTAGCTGAAATGATATATAAATAAAGTCATTATTTATGTTAAACCATGTATTATTTCGTTTATTAAATTTCCGATGTTTCGACAAAATATCGTTCATCTTTTGTCTAAAGGTTGGGAATTTAATAAACCAAATAGTACATAGTTTAAATTCAAAAACTTTATTTACATCATATAACCGTGAAAATATTAA
>JAQFVV010007928.1:0-49435 GCA_028023455.1 Epiperipatus broadwayi
ATAATATAATTTTAGATAAAATTATATGTGCCTATATCAATATAGGTACAATATATATATATATATTGAGATGAGTACTGAAGCAATGATGATTAAACAAAAACATTATTGAAATATGATGCTTTTGCTTCCCATTTTAAAAGACTTCATACATCTATAAATTCTTAGTTCATCTCTTTTATACATTGGTAAACAAATGAACTAATATTGTGATTATTGTGTTATATGTCCCATGACAATAAGGAATGGTACTGTATTGGTACTATTTTCATTACTTATTTATTAGTAAGATTGAATTAATTGATTGCAGTTTGACAATAGTGATTCTATAATTTAATTTTCATTTTTGTTATTAGATGTCAGATGTTATTAGAAGAGGAGTTCTAAATTACAAATGCTTATTGTGAAATTTGCAGAGATTATTTAAAATAGTGAAGATAAAAAGTTATGGGTGTTTTTAATTCCAAAATTAACTTTTTTTTTCAAATGTATCAATACATTTTATTTGTATAAGTGACAATATTTTTGCATCAATGAAATCTCATAAAAATTAACTACACTTTAGTAAAGCACAGATGTATGTTTTTCCCCCAAGATATCTTTAATATTATTAAATGTTTTCATCATTTTTATTAGTTTTAAAAATATTTAAAATATTAATTATGCTAAAAAGTAATTTAATTTTGCTATAAACACTATTCAAAGTAAAGGCTACAAATATAAAGAATTAATCATAGATTATAAACCTCAATTTAATAACATTTAATAATTAAAAAATTTTGTTTGCATTTTTCTACTTTAAAAAAAATAAATTACAGCAATCAGTACCTGATAACAAATATTAATCATCTTCTTACAATAATTCTATCTCACTGCAATATTAATTTTATTGAATGACTATTTGTGAATGTATAATTGTATCATCCTGCTATGATCTGAGTAGTGTATGTAGAGGTCGTATATAAAAAGATATCAATATATATTCTCAGAAATTAGCAAGCAAAATTCAGTTGCATCAGTGCATAATTATATTATTATTATTATAGCACTGATGCAACTATAATAATAATAATAGCAGCAAAGGTCCATTTGTTCACAAACAAGTCAGCATGCTCTACTTTTCCATGTTCCAAAGGTACTGAAAGTTTAAACCTGGCAGGATAAAAACTTTATCCTGATATACCATTTTCAATTTCCAATGAGTTGATAATTGTTTAATACTTTTGTATTGCATTTTTCATTCAAAAATTTAATTAAAATCAAGTTACCCAACGATAATTTTGAAAAACAATATGGAGACAATGTAATCACATGACCAGATGCTTACCGCCAACATTGTCAGCACAGAGTTTCAAAATCCAAAGTTCAGTCAAACGTAAGCCAATTTTTAATTTTATTAATTGCAAAGTCAGATTTTTGTTTTTGAAAAAAAAAAAAATCAGTTACAAATTTCCAGCATGTAATTCTCTTACTAAATAAAAAGTTAACTAGCTTTGTGTTTTTTTATGCTTAAAAAGAATTCACGATCTTAGTCTAATTCAAGATAATAATATACCTTTAATCAGTTGATTATTACATTTTTTATTCAAACTTTCAATTGAAATCAAGTTACCTAACGATAATTTTAAAAAAAAAGCCATTGCATGACCAGTGTTCGCCCACAATAATACCAACATAGAGTTTCAAAATCCAATAGATCAGTCAGGCATACATTTATTTTTAACGTTATTGTAGCAATTTCTAATCTTTGTTTAGTAATAAAAATTCGTATTCAAGTTCCCAGCAATTAGTTCATTTGCTCTTAATTGAGTTAACAAGCCCTGGCTGTTTATGCTTATAAAGTAGTCAAAACTTTAGGCTAGTCAAGCGTTGTTAGCCGAGAGGTCATCGCAGCCACCTTGCAAGCAAGTAGTTGGTTGCCGACGGTTGTGGGTTCGCCACCCGGCCGATGCTATGACATATGGAAAAAACTTTAGGCTAGAAAAAAAAAACTATATACTTTTTTCAATTACCAATCAGTTGATAACTGATTTCCAATTTTCTGTTCAAATCTTCAACTATCATCAAGTTACTAGATAATTTCAAAAAACATGTCACTTCTAATAGCAATGCTGAGCCTAACTACCTGCCTAAAAATTGCCTGGACACTAGCCATGAATCTCACACTTAAATCATATGAAAAGCCTTAATTGGCCACTAACTCTAACACAGCCAGACCCAGAGTCAGAGACCAACCAACCGCAAACTCTAACTCAACAGTCAGTTCGATCATAGCTGTACCACCAGCATCCTCTGGATATCAGGACACTCTACACATGGATCTCATTCTTAAACTTCATCAAAAGCCTTACTCAGTTCTGACCTTTAGCACACAGACCCAGAGTCCGATCAGCTTACCACAAAGCTCAACTTAACAATTGCAACCAATTCTAATATAGCTGTACCACTCCACCCTTCTGCAACACTCATATATTCAAATGCACCAGAAATTTCTAGTCCTCGTCTATGTTACCAAGGCAACTCAACCACATATAGAACTAAACTTGGATTGCATCTGTAGATACAGTAGTTCAGACCATGTAAAATTTATGCAATCTTGTGTAAACCAATAAAACAACTTTTACTTGTGTAGAACTACAACTACAGACTATCCATGTAACCACAGAAATCTAAGCTATGTAAAACCATTCTAACTAATCCACAGCATAAATAAACTTTTACATACATAAACCTACACCTATGGATTGCTGATGAAACCATGGCAATCCAAGCCAAGTAAAAATGCTTGTAACTAATCTACAGCATGACAATTTTTTGTAATCTCATGTAAATCAATAAATCAACTTTTATATATGTAAACCTATATCTATGGATTCCCCATGTAACCACAGCAATCCAAGTTATGTAAAATCATGTAACTAATTCACGGCATGTTAAAATTCCTGTAATCCTGTGTAAAACAATAAATCCATTTTTATATATGTAAACCTACAACTACGGATTGCCCATGTAAACACAGCAATCCAAGCTATGTAAACTCTTGTAACCCTTTAAGACAAATAAAGCTTACCATTGAAACATAATAATAATAATAATAATAATAATAATAATAATAATAATAATGATAATAATAATAATAATGATGATAATAATATGATAATGATAAGAACAACAACAATAATAATGATGATGATAATGATAATGATATAATAATAATAACAACAACAACAACAACAACAACAACAACAACAACAACAACAACAACAACAACAACAACAACAACAACAACAACAACAACAACAACAACAACAACAACAACAACAACAACAACAACAACAACAACAACAACAACAACAACAACAACAACAACAACAACAACAACAACAATAACAATAACAATAACAATAACAATAATAATAATAATAATAATAATAATAATAATAATAATAATAATAATAATAATAATAATAATAATAATAATAATAATAATAATAATAATAATAATAATAATAATAATAATAATAATAATAATAATAATAATAATAATAATAATAATAATAATAATAATAATAACAGGCAGCCACACCCATGAAAAAAACTAAAGAAATAGATTTTCATTATTTGCAATATAAAACTTTATTTTATCACAACACACACATATATATGTATATGATTATGTGTCAGAATAAAGATTTTCACTGACAAAAATTATAACACAGTTATATATATATATTTCATTAAATACACTATAATGCAACTAAAATATATCTAGATACACTTATTGTAACAAAGTTGGTTAATTAAATTATAGCGATTAAGACATAAATATTTAATAATACTTATCAATGCATAGAATGAAACTAACAACTAGTCCAGGTTTATACATATTTCAATGCATGGCTATGAACCTTTTCACACATTTTCAGATATACAAAATCATCCTTACTTAGTTTGCATTAATTTAAAAAATCATAATAATTCAACTGAAATATATCAACATCCAAAAATATCTTATTAAACAATATAGGCATTTTAATCATGGCAGAATTTTTATAACAATCATGATTATATTTTTAATATAAATAAAATAATATTTTAAAAAGATTTTTTTAGAATAATATTTTTATGTAAATATCCTACTAAAAAAATAAAAAACAAAGTAATAATCCATTTCATAAAAGCATTTGAGGCTTTTTTGATTTTTATGATTTATTGGACTCTCAAATGCTTTCATGAAATTGATTATTACTTTCCTAATATTTACTCTTTAGTAGGTTGTGTCCATAAAAACAGTATTTTAAAAGTCCTTTTCAAAATATTTTATTTTTTAAGTTTTAATTATAAATAAAATAATTTTCTTCATGAGGCTTATTTTATTGTTTCTTGTTTTTCTATAGAAAATTGCCTGCTGTCAATGATTTTGACAGTTATATTCTAACTTTTTTTTACACATTTATTTTTTATTTTACAAATATTTATGGAATATTAATTATTTTAGAAGAGTAATTCAGATTTTAGTAGGAAATTTAATATTAACCAAATTTTACTCCACAAGTATAATAGGATTGTTGGCTCAGTTGTTAAGAATCTTTCCTGGGAAAAGTAAGGTTTTGAATTCAAGTTCTAATCAAGGACCAGATTTTTTTTAATTGTTAAAAATTCAAAAATGTGGAATTTCTGACAGAAACACAGACAAAAAATATTAATATAAAAGAATTTAAAATAAAACATTATTTCTAGTTATATTAAAAATTCTATTATTAATACTGTGAATAAATTGTGATACATTATATTTATATAAAAACATTTTTTTTAAAAAAACAAAAGTAGTAATATATTAATCATGATTACAACATGAATAATATAAAATAAATTAGCAATTGAATAATTATATATGTGTATGTATTAAATTTTCCATAAAAAAGGAAGGTTTAGTGGCTTCAAATAATTTTTCTGAAAATAATTTGTCAAAATCTTTTTTAAAAATACAGTTCTGTTAAAGATCTTTGTAAACTAACTTTACATCACATGATCATCATTTCTTATGCTTGCTCATAACTGTCATTAAAACAGGCAAAACTCTCCCTATAGTAGTGTCACTGAGTGCAAATGCGAGTAATCAATGGATGCCAGAAGGTTTGTGCCTAAAATCCCTATCTAGTGCCTATTCATCTAATATCCTCAGACTAGTTTCTAGCTTGTGGCTTTCATCAGTGTGGAGCTTTTTAAAGAACCAAAGTCTCTAAAATGTATGTGTACTGAAATGAGTTCAGATCTGTATGACTATATAATAAGCTAATGAGCTTGGATTGAAAATATTATTGTGTTTTCAATTTTAGATTCATAGTTTTGTAGTTAAGTAGAGATAAAAGGCAGCTGCTGGTGGGTTGCATTAGATCCTAAGATCTAGGTGCAGTGCTTTCAGATCCAAAGCTCCTCACTAATGAAAGCCACAAGCTAGAAACTAGTCTGGGTATACTGTATGAGTAGGCACTAGATAGGGATTTTATGTACAAGCCTTCTGCCATCCATCAATTACTCTGGCTTACACTGAGTGACACTACTGTATGGAGAGTTTTGCCTGTTTTTAAATTAACTTTACTAAGATGTGTGTGTATATATATATATATATATATATATATATATATATATATATATATATATATATATATATATTGTAACAATATATAAATATGTCATTACATTAATTTAAAATAAAATGTTAAAGTTGGCAAATAAAAATAAAATCTTAAAGTTCGCAAATAAAAATAAAATCTATTTTAAAAAAACTAAACGCTAAAATTAAAATGTTTGTGAAACATATATATTCATACAGATTCAAAACTTTAAAAATATTTTAAAAAAAAAAAAAACAAATAAATAACTATTTGAACGTACTTTTTTATAAAAAAAAGTACAAGACTTAAAGATAAAATATTTTTGTAAATGGAAATGATTGTTTATTAATTATCCAAAAGCTGTGTAATTAAAAAGTCAGATGAAAATTAGATAAGGAATAAAGAATTAGCTTGTCCAATATAGAAGCAGCAAATAAAGGCCCGGACCATAATGAAAAAATGGAACAGTGACGTCTTTGTTCATGGAATCCATAGGAGGACTATAAAAAGAAAAATATTGAGTTGCAGGGGGGTTTTCGAACTTGATTTGGGGAGACGAACGACAAGACGCACTTGTCATTCTCTCTCACTTATTTTTTTTAAAAAAATGAAAAGACTGTGATACCAGAATGGAAGCAGCTAATGCCACCTCCAGAACATTATTTTCCAATGGAGACATCGCGGGAATTAAAAAACAGGAACCTGGACTCTTCTACCGTAAGCTAAATTGACATGAACTCTAAATTTAAAAATAATTAAGAACTTTTGTTCAAGCTTATGAACTTCTATCTGACTTTCAAGTTTAAAATCAATTGATAATGTGTAATTTTATATATGTTTGCATTTGATAAAAAAATCATTTCCATTTATTATTTTATTTGTATTAATATTTATTGTTTAAATTTTAAATGAGGGAATTTAAGGTTGGGTATAGGCATTGCATAGATTCGTTAGCAGTTGATAATGTTGTGGTTTTCACATTCGATTAGAATATATAAGTCAACGATGTCACTGCAAGCATCTTATGATGAATGCTATTGGGTTTTGTGTATTCCCTATGCAATTGACATTATCGATGATTTTGTATTTTGATCGGTTGTGTTTATTTTGAAATGTTTTTTAACCATGGAATCTGTGTAGCCGATCTATACTTGACATTATAAAACAAATTATATAAAATTCATCTGTGTGAACGTATTTAAATGTTAAATTTAAGTCGGGCGTGAATGGCTATATAGTTTTGTAGTTATATTAAGGGAGGGTAATCTTAGGTTATTCATTTCATAGTTGAATTGGCTCAATGGATTGGATATATTTGTGTAATTAGTAGATGTAGTATGAGATCCACTATGGGCAGGATTGCATATATACGCCACACACCTTCTGTTTGCCTATGGATGGGTTTGTAAGATGGCAAAGGACCGCAATCCATTCCTATGGAGTTTTATGTTTATTGTTCTACTCGCCAACAGATGTAGCATTCCTGTTGGTGGAGAGACAATGTCTACTCTAACTCTACTTACTGTTCAGACATACATTCCTGAAAGTATAGTATTTTGTGTTGTCGTATTTTCATGCTACATTGAATACATAAATGTATCAGATGGATTGACGCCAGTTTGATTGCAAACTTTTTGGCCTAAGGTTAAATAAGGGATAGAATATTTTCTTTTCAAATACCATCTATATAGTCTATTCATACTCGACTCACTAAATAAATATTAAACTCATCATTGCAATCTAGTTAAATGTAAATTTAAAGATTAATATAAAAATCTAAAATGTTAAACTTATTTCTCAAATTAGAATGATTTTATATGTGTGTAAATAAATACTTTATGTGTTAATTTATGGCAGTGGCTTTTATTTTTTTATATTTAAGATATAAAGTTATATTTTATAATCTCTGCTGTTCCACTGAGCTAGTGACTTGGGCTAACGATCTGAATATTTAAATAAAGTGGAATCTTAACAGCGCGTATCTGCCTACTTTACAAATTTTCTAGGCTCAAATACCTAGATGGCGCCCTAGTAGTACAGATTGCAGTTAGATTCGATCTTCACTTTCATTTCCGATCGTTACAATATATATATATATATTTTAAAGAGAATGATTTGATTCTTAAATTTTAAAATTTGACTTCAGCCAATAGAGAAGTTTACTTTATAATTTTTTTAACTAATTATTTAAATTATTTATCTACAAACCTTTTGTCTGAAACTATTAATGGGTGTTTGGTAATCATTATAGTATCTCCAACCTGCAAAAAATAATATATTCAATTAATAATTAGAATATAAAGAAATTTTATAAATTGGTGGCGAATATGAAATATAGTAAAAGCATTCAAAAAACAATTAGTATTCAGTATAATATATCAAGCTTCGTTATATATATATAGTTTGGTTTTAAAAAAATCAAAAAGTAAAATTTTTCTAGTTTATTTAAAATATTACATAGAATTAAATATCTGATGACAGAAGCAGTGAAAGTCACAAATAATAATAATGATGGCAATAATGAACATATACATATTACTTTTATTAATTAAGATATATAAAAATTTCTTAATTTAATTTTTTTAACAAATAATTTTGTAAGATAGATAATTAGAAGCAAGAAGACAACAAAGCAGTAAAAAAAAATCATCAACTATTTTCAATTTAGACTATAAAATAAATTAACAATAAAGTCTGAAATTTTATAATTTTTGTAAAATTGCATATACAAAGGAGAATTATTTAGTATAATATTAACTGTAAGTTAAAAATACATATGCCCTGCATGGTTATATATATATATGAAAAACAAAAACAAGTTATTCACGTAACTTGCTATCACTTGTTATTTATGATCAATAGATGGCGTTTTACCAAAACCACCAAAACAAGTGTAAAATTTGTTTACATAAATGACAAAAGAGAGTTAATTCTATCTCTTTCATTTGCTCACCCTCAGATCAGCTGATTTCAAGCTATTTGCTATCATCAGTGAAGGATAGAGTTAGAAACTAGATCTAAACACTGACTCCAAGTGTTTATGCAAACTGATAGAAACGTTTTGCATAAACACTTGGAGTCAGTGTTTAGATCTAGTTTCTAACTCTATCCTTCACTGATGATAGCAAATAGCTTGAAATCAGCTGATCTGAGGGTGAGCAAATGAAAGAGATAGTTAATTCTGACTTTTTTGTCGTTTATGTAAACAAATTTTACACTTGTTTCGGTGGTTTTGGAAAACACCATCTATTGATCATATATATATATATATATATATATATATAGAGAGAGAGAGAGAGAGAGACAGAGAAATTGTAAAAGTCTTAGAAAAAGATCACATATGAGATGGAGAAATGAAATAAGAAGTGTGCTGAAGTAGTGTGTAGAAGATATGCTGAGATTGGAAAAACTGGATTGAACCTGGTGAGACCTTCATTCTGCAGTGAATTGATAATTGTTAAAAATGATGATGATATATAATAAATATTAACTAAATAAATTGTTAATTGTAATATCAAGTATAAATTAAAATTATATAGTTTTAGAAGTGTACTCTGTAATAATAATAAACGAATGGCTTATTGCTTAGGAATTAATAAAAATTTTGAGCACTGGAAATGACAGAACTAGAGTTACAATCTATGAGCCTTGAACTCCAAAAACTGCTATTCTACTACTGCACTTAACTGTGTAAGCTATAATATATATATATTATAATAGTAACTTACAGTTGTTATTATTAGTCTAGCGTGTTTTATCTCTTGTGAAATTATTTATAAATATAAATTTTTATTTGACTATTTTATTATGTAACATATATGTACTATTTATATATACATTTAAGTTTTAAATAATATATACCTTAAGCTTTTGAGTAAAATGCCAGATTTGAAGTTAAGAATAAATACTTATATATTTTTTTTATTTTATTATTAAATCTTAATGTCAGTGGAACAATTGATAGTTGAATTAAACTTGAACTTATATAACACACGAGCAGATTCGTTCGTGCTCTGGAAAATAAAAAAAAACGAAAGAAAAAGAAAATCTTTTCTCTTTAAAAATATCATTTTTCTTCTATCAATACTACTATTTAGCGATTGGAATTTAAATATTAACTTTTTTAAATTAAAATAATTTGTGGATTCAAAGTCTGCAAGGAAAATATATTTAATTTTCTACTTAATCTTAAAGGAATAGCAATATAAAGGAAAAGAACGTCTGTTTAAGTTTTGAAACTACGTTGTTTTAACTCTTCCATTATTCTTCGGATATATATAAATTTAAGATAATTATATATATTAAGGATAAAACAATGTGCACTGAGTAGTACACTCATTATATCGTAAAAGGTTTCGAAACCAACCTTGCATGCTATTTTAAAATATTTTGAAATATTGAATATATAGAACGTCTAGTGATAATAGAGAAATGAAGATTAAGAACATCTACATTCGAAGAATATTTATTTTATTTCACATTGATCCGGTCATTGGATGTTATTAACAGTTTATCGTTTAAGGATAAATGGAATCATCATTGTACAAATGGATTGGTGATATGCTTCGTAAGAGATCTTCATTGGGATGATGAACTATAGACTTCAATATCTACTCTCAACTCTCTTATAACTAAGTTTCCTTTATTATTTATTTACATATATTATAATAATGCTTATATTATTTTAATATGTTTATTATTATTATTATTATTATCTTTATTTCAAATTTGGCATCGCATCATATATATCTTAAAAGGAAAATTATATTTATTATTAAATATAATTAATTGAAAGCTTAACATAATTCATTAAATTAGATGAGGGATATAAAAAATAGTTATTATTTGACAGATATCTTAAACAGGATTGTATTGTGTTTACTACGTAATATTGTAAACGTTTAATGTATTTTTATTTATTAAAAATACATATAATATATAAGTTATACAATGGCAAATAATACTTATATATGGGTAATTGTGAAGCATATAAATAAGAACGGTAAATAAATTAATAAGTTACATAAATTATTAATTTTTGAACCCAGATATTGTTTTTATATATCTGTTAATTTAAGCTATTTTCTTTAATTTTTGAAAGTTTATTATAGTATTGAGTTTTATCATAGGGTATTAAATAAAAAAATATCATTTATTAATATTCTTTTAAAATGATAAAATTCATCCGTATTTATTTATTAATATTTTATTATCTATTCTATTATATTTTTTATTGTTTATTAAATATTGATTTGTTAACGTGATCTCTTTGTCTAATCATTATTGAATTATATTATATATATGCTAGTATTATAAATGTCATATGAATAATAGTTATAATTAATGCTTATATAGAGGCATATGAAATAACTTGTTTTTGAAATTATTCCTGAAAAGAGCTGATTGCAAATTCTCCGTGAGTTTAAATATCGTGGCATAATGGTGACTGAAAGAGGGATGAAAGATGGATGTCCTGGTCTAAATTGTATTTAAACTTATTTAAAGATTAATGAGCTAGCATAATAGAGGTATATATAATCATGGACTTGGTATTTCATCGATTCATTTCTAGCATTCTACTTGAAGACCCAAAGTCCGATTGTAGTGAAATGCGTATCCTCTTTCTAAGGAATTTAATCATCTCTTTATATTTAACAAGACCAACTTAGATTTTAAATATAATCCATTCTGTTATATTTGGCGAACCTAACTATGAAGCATTAAGTTAATGATTTCTAAACATTAAA
This sequence comes from Epiperipatus broadwayi, assembly GCA_028023455.1. Lineage (NCBI taxonomy): Eukaryota > Metazoa > Onychophora > Udeonychophora > Euonychophora > Peripatidae > Epiperipatus > Epiperipatus broadwayi. Next base: position 11,366 of record JAQFVV010007928.1, read on the forward strand.
TATAATTGATTATATTACAATTAATACATCAACTGGGATGATTAAATGCCGTTCCGTTATATTTGATGCCTCAACTAAGGCTATCAAATAGGCTGTCCCGTTATATCTGGCGCAACAACTAGGGCTCGAAATAAGCTAATTAGGGCTTGAAATACCCCACATACCTGAGAGATGTGTAGTATATTTATTGATATGAGATGTATAGTTTAAAGAAAATTTTCATTTGAGATCATATAAAGATACATCCCGTTATATCTGGCGCAACAACTAGGGCTCGAAATAAGCTAATTAGGGCTTGAAATACCCCACATACCTGAGAGATGTGTAGTATATTTATTGATATGAGATGTATAGTTTAAAGAAAATTTTCATTTGAGATCATATAAAGATACATTCCGTTATATCTGGCGACCCAAACGTTAAGGGCTTCGATTAATTAAATCTCATACCCTGTAGACTGCGTTTTATCTGGTGTGCGACGTTTTAGGCATTGAATCTATAATTTCGATTCATTATATATGGTATTTATAATTGCAAGATTAATATAAAAAAAAAAAAATGGTAATATATATAATATGATTTAGACAGATCAATATTTGAATAACTAATTATTAAATTATGTTTTAAACAAGAGTTGAGTGGGATAAAGTTTTATATAGACATAGACGTTTAAAAATATACACATATATTATTAGAACATCATAAGTATATATAAATAGCATGGGGTGGTAGAGAACTTTACGATATAATATTTTGGTTATAAAAATATATATACACTTAAGTAATATTTGAATTAAGTTAAAATTTGTTATGCTGCGAAGTGGGAAAATGTATTCAAACAAAGATATTAAATGCTCTAGTCAAATGCAAGATGATTTGCAAAGTGAACTAAATGATGATAATATTATTATTGAACAATCATCATTAGTACAAGCACCTGGGGGTTCTACAACCATAATTGAATACCCTCAACAAACACCGAGTTTAGATCAAGTGTTATCTCAAACACAAAATATAGTTGATGAAGGTTTAAATCAATCATCTACAATTGAGATTAATCAATCATCTAATGTTGGTACAATTCAGCAAATGTTACAAATGTTTATGAATAAATTAGATGATTTAAAAAATAACTTGAATAAAAAAATGGATGATAATAGTACTAGTTTTAGGAGTGATATGTGTAATTTAAAAAATAACTTGAATAAAAAAATGGATGATAATAGTACTAGTTTTAGAAATGATATGTGTAACTTAAAAAGTGATTTGAATCAAAAATTGGATGATAATAGTAAAAAATTAGATAGTTTAAAAAATGATTTGAAGGTTGAAATAACAGGAATTGAAAATAAACTATCTACAAAAATCCAACAATTAAATTTAAATGTGGATAATGTTAAAAAAGATAACAAAGAAATTAAACAAGCATTAAATGATTTAAAGAAAGATATTGATAATGTTAAGGAAAAGATGCAAGTAGAAATCAAAGTTGTTGAAACGAAACAAACTGCCAATGAAGTAGAAAGACTTCATGACACAAAAGTATCAACAATATTGATGGCAATTAAATGCCAAGAATCCAAAACTTACCCTGAGCTTGAGATATGTGAATATGATGATAGCATCCAAAACAGATCACTCTTAGTTCAAATGAATATTTCAGAAGAAAACTGTCATGACTATCATTTTCTCATACAGCAGAGCAATGAAGTCGAAGATCATTGCAGCATTACTAAAGTGTTTGAATCTGATCCAAATAACTTAGAAAAAGAAGAGGATATGGATCATGTGAAATATAAATTAAATTCCGAGTCTCAGGAATTGAGAGAAACACAATCAAATGATAATACTGAATGTCTAGATAAATTAAGACTTCGGATTTTTTGTATTAATAACAAGTTAAATCATGAACTTATGAAACTTGAGATGACTCCACTATCTAAAGATATAATAGATGAATACAACAGTGAAATGTATTTTGAGTCATCCCATCATATTTTTTTTACTCCCAGAACAAATATAAAACATTTCATCAACAAGGCGTTGATAAATTGTATGACAACCATCTGATAATATCATTATCAATGATAATATTTAATGGAAAAGAAGGTTGTTATAATAGAAAGTTTAATTTAGAAGATATGAATGAAGGCAATAGATTTAATTGTCTTAAAAGTAAATTATGGTGTATGAAGCATCACCATAATCCTGAAGATGAACAAATTATAAAAAGTCTTCAGACAATAATAAAGATATGTATAATACAAGCTAAAAGACAGAAAGGTTCACAATTCCATAGGTTGTGTAATACTTATGAAGGTCCCTTCACATTCATTGAACATGTTAATGGATGTGCTTAAAAAGTAAAGCACACATATAAGGAAGGACTTCATAGATTACGACTTTGGGATGTGACAATGGACTTTCGGTAATAATAGAACCCATTAGGCTGTTCTTTTAAGAGAATAAATGTATATATGTATATAAATAATTGAAGTTGATATTAATAGCAATAAAAATGCATCAAGTTAACCAAAGTATAAAAAAATACTTATAGGTTTATTAGAGTTCAAGTTATTGTTGGTAAATAAGTAATAATGGTAGATCAGTTAAGCATCATGATAATGCAATTTGATATTGACACCACTTATAAAATGTAAGTCCATTATTATATATTTTGATAAGGATATATATAAATCAAACATTTATATTATATAGCATGATGTTGTTTAACTATAATAGCAATCAGCATTAAGCCAATGCACATGTGTTTTCTGGATATATATATGGATACAAGAGAAGATAGAGTAAAAGCTCATAAACAACTTGTTAAAATGGCAAATAATAGAAGTCAAAATAAAAAAAAATGTATTTATGAATTTAAAGTCGGAGATAAAGTTTTGATAAAGACTTTCCATCCCAGCAAACCATTGGAGAATAAATACCATAAATTCTTCAATACATATGAAGGACCTTATACTATCGTTAAAAGGGCTGGTCCAAATGCATTTTGGATTAACCAAGAAGGAGAGATTCGTGGTACATACAATTCACGAATTTTAAAACCATATTTTGGCTGCTTATAATGTTTTATAAAGAAATGAGGTGAAGACCAAGATAAGAATTGGGCAGTGTAAACCATACGGTTGTATAAAAAAATAATAATAATAGTGATCAATGTAAAGAGAAGTATAGTTAAAAACATTAGCTTTGGTGAGGGTATTCTTTAATGCCTTAAAATAATTAAAACCATAGAGTCAATTCATATTTATAGATGGATACTCTAGTATTTATTTAGTCCTTTTCAAATCCATAAGTCTTAAAGAAGCAGGAATAAGGCTAGTAAATATATTTGTGGTCCAAGAAGGAAACACATTATTTTTTTTTTATTTTATTTTTTTTTATAAAAAAAAAAAAATATTAACCCATCAAAGTCCTTAATTTTTTATTTTTATTTTTGATCATTATCACAAAAATAAAATAGCCCAAGTATTAGGAAGATATACCAGTTAAAAAAAAAATGCAACCCTTCATAAAATCCAACTATAAATGCAATTAAACTATAAGAATATACTAAAATAGTTGTAAGTGTTTAAAATTTTAACTTAAATTAAAATTTTAAATTTCCCAAGGGAAGGGGAAATATAATAGTAACTTACAGTTGTTATTATTAGTCTAGCGTGTTTTATCTCTTGTGAAATTATTTATAAATATAAATTTTTATTTGACTATTTTATTATGTAACATATATGTACTATTTATATATACATTTAAGTTTTAAATAATATATACCTTAAGCTTTTGAGTAAAATGCCAGATTTGAAGTTAAGAATAAATACTTATATATTTTTTTTATTTTATTATTAAATCTTAATGTCAGTGGAACAATTGATAGTTGAATTAAACTTGAACTTATATAACACACGAGCAGATTCGTTCGTGCTCTGGAAAATAAAAAAAAAAAACGAAAGAAAAAGAAAATCTTTTCTCTTTAAAAATATCATTTTTCTTCTATCAATACTACTATTTAGCGATTGGAATTTAAATATTAACTTTTTTAAATTAAAATAATTTGTGGATTCAAAGTCTGCAAGGAAAATATATTTAATTTTCTACTTAATCTTAAAGGAATAGCAATATAAAGGAAAAGAACGTCTGTTTAAGTTTTGAAACTACGTTGTTTTAACTCTTCCATTATTCTTCGGATATATATAAATTTAAGATAATTATATATATTAAGGATAAAACAATGTGCACTGAGTAGTACACTCATTATATCGTAAAAGGTTTCGAAACCAACCTTGCATGCTATTTTAAAATATTTTGAAATATTGAATATATAGAACGTCTAGTGATAATAGAGAAATGAAGATTAAGAACATCTACATTCGAAGAATATTTATTTTATTTCACATTGATCCGGTCATTGGATGTTATTAACAGTTTATCGTTTAAGGATAAATGGAATCATCATTGTACAAATGGATTGGTGATATGCTTCGTAAGAGATCTTCATTGGGATGATGAACTATAGACTTCAATATCTACTCTCAACTCTCTTATAACTAAGTTTCCTTTATTATTTATTTACATATATTATAATAATGCTTATATTATTTTAATATGTTTATTATTATTATTATTATTATCTTTATTTCAAATTTGGCATCGCATCATATATATCTTAAAAGGAAAATTATATTTATTATTAAATATAATTAATTGAAAGCTTAACATAATTCATTAAATTAGATGAGGGATATAAAAAATAGTTATTATTTGACAGATATCTTAAACAGGATTGTATTGTGTTTACTACGTAATATTGTAAACGTTTAATGTATTTTTATTTATTAAAAATACATATAATATATAAGTTATACAATGGCAAATAATACTTATATATGGGTAATTGTGAAGCATATAAATAAGAACGGTAAATAAATTAATAAGTTACATAAATTATTAATTTTTGAACCCAGATATTGTTTTTATATATCTGTTAATTTAAGCTATTTTCTTTAATTTTTGAAAGTTTATTATAGTATTGAGTTTTATCATAGGGTATTAAATAAAAAAATATCATTTATTAATATTCTTTTAAAATGATAAAATTCATCCGTATTTATTTATTAATATTTTATTATCTATTCTATTATATTTTTTATTGTTTATTAAATATTGATTTGTTAACGTGATCTCTTTGTCTAATCATTATTGAATTATATTATATATATGCTAGTATTATAAATGTCATATGAATAATAGTTATAATTAATGCTTATATAGAGGCATATGAAATAACTTGTTTTTGAAATTATTCCTGAAAAGAGCTGATTGCAAATTCTCCGTGAGTTTAAATATCGTGGCATAATGGTGACTGAAAGAGGGATGAAAGATGGATGTCCTGGTTTAAATTGTATTTAAACTTATTTAAAGATTAATGAGCTAGCATAATAGAGGTATATATAATCATGGACTTGGTATTTCATCGATTCATTTCTAGCATTCTACTTGAAGACCCAAAGTCCGATTGTAGTGAAATGCGTATCCTCTTTCTAAGGAATTTAATCATCTCTTTATATTTAACAAGACCAACTTAGATTTTAAATATAATCCATTCTGTTATATTTGGCGAACCTAACTATGAAGCATTAAGTTAATGATTTCTAAACATTAAATATAATTGATTATATTACAATTAATACATCAACTGGGATGATTAAATGCCGTTCCGTTATATTTGATGCCTCAACTAAGGCTATCAAATAGGCTGTCCCGTTATAATATATAAAACTTATAATTAATATTATATTAGATAATTTATCAGTAGTGTTTTACATATTTCATATTCATATCTAATTAAAAAATAATGTATATATTAAAAGGTTGCCTTGACAGTAGTTTGTGATTGTTGATTGTTATCAATATTGGGATTGACTACGTGTTACCTGATTTCTATTGGTTATACATATGTGTGTGTGCGTGTGTGTATAATGCTTTGAGATTAAGACTTATACAATTATTACCACATGTTACTGAAATACTCTCCAGCCCAATATAAAACAATATTTCTCGCAAGAAGAAAATTGTTTTATAAATGTCTTAAATCATTACCAAAATATTTATGGCTTATATTTAACTAAATTTATCAATTAAAAAGAAATATTTGAAATACAGGCATTCTTCTTATGCCTGGATCTAATTGTAAATATAGGGGATCTGAAATCAGACTTTCACGTACCTTTCAACTATCTCATATCACTGATACGCATGATCACAAACATGTAGAAAAGATCAATAATCACCAATATATGTATTTCTTGCTGAACCAGCATTCATCTGGACCAGTGTGTGTATGTGAGAGAGAGATGATAATCTGAACCAATTGATGAATTGGTTCAGCATGAAATACGCATGTATATATATGTGTGTGTGAAAGAGAGATGATAATCTGGACCAACTGATGAGTGCTGGTTCAGCATGAAATACGTATATTAGTGATTATTGATCGTTTCTATATGTGTGATTATGTGTATCAGTGATATGAGATTGTGCGGATAGTTGAAAGGTGCTTGAAAGTCTGAGTTCACATCCCCTATATTTAAAATTAAAAGAAAAAACTTATGACACTAAAATTGAATATACAAAGAACAGTATTTACTCAAAACAATATATAAAAAAACTTGTGCAAGGATGGGTTTCTTTTTATAAAAGAATAAAACGATATTTTATGTCAGACATAGTTAAAAGATGTTATTTTTGTAGACCCATAGAATGGAACTGCTATTTGAGTGTTCGTTCATGTAATCTCCAAGCAAATAGGAACATTTTTCTTTTACAAATAGACCAAATTTATATCTTAGTTTGTGATTTTTTTCTTATTGTTTATTTTTCTAATACAACTTTCTTTGTATATATATATACCAATACTCAATTCAATTTAACTTTGTGAGAACGATTTTCTTGTAAATTTCCTATCCTATTTGAAAATCCTAGAAACAGGATCTATTAACTGATTAAAAAATTTCAAAGATAATATGAGATTTGCTTTTTGAACTTACTACTGTTTAAATAAAAGAACTTTTGCATTAAAATAATGGAAAAACAAATGATACTTTTGGCATTTCCTTTTTTATTAGATAGCTAAACACGAGTTCAAATTGTATTATTTCATAAAACATTTTAAAGCATATTATATATAAATATATTGTGTACTGGTATAGATTAAACAATATATGTAATACTATGGGGAAAATGAGTAGCAATAATTGATGTCTTTCATTTAGGCTCATGCAGAGTTGTCATATACATGACTAGATATAACAATTAAAGAATGAAATGATGAATCATCTCTGATCTGGCTCACATTAGCCCTACAAATCTTTCATAATAAATCAAATCATAGCAATGATTAAAGAATTATTTCTAAAAATACATTACTGGAGAAAAGAAATATTTATATCAGTAGAGCAAACAATCAGTAATCCTGCCACCTTTAAAGCCCTAGTTAATGCTGATATTATTACCATATCCATGTTGACCTTAAGTCACTCTGACCCCTCATGTATAGGACATTAATCTGTCCATTTAAATATACACAGAAGAGAGATGGGCAGAATATAGGCCAAATATAATGTATACATTGAACTTAATGTAATTAGAATGGATTTGAACTCAAGCTTTTAATATTCTCACTTTTTTTCACTCCATCCTATACAACTGATACACATCACCATATACACGGGAAAAAATAAATGATCTCCAAAATAGTATTTTGTACTGAACTAGTATTCATCAGTGCATCCAGATCATTATCTCTCACATATATATATATATATATATATATATATATATATATATATATATATATAATATGCTATATATATTATATATATATATAAATAATCAGTGCTCAGTTTATATTTAGATAACAAATCTTCAAACTTTAATGAATTGGCTTCAATCTTTTCCACCCTCCAACTCTTCAGCCATTCATTAAAAATCTGATGATGGAATGCTGTTGATGTTAATATTATTGGCTGAAGAATTGGAGATTGGAGAAGATTGAAACCTGTCCATTAAAGTTTGAAGATTTGCTATCTTAATATAAACTGATCATTGATTATATGTGTGTAAGAAATGATCATCTGAACTAACTGATGAGTGTTGGTTCATCATGAAATATCTATATTGGAGATCATTTATTTTTTCACATGTGTGTGGTCATGTGTATTGGTTGTATAGGTTGGAGTGATTAGATGTAGAGAGCTTGAAAGTCAGTTCAAATCTTTTCTAATTACATTAAGTTCAGCCTACACAATATATACTTAAATATTATAATTAAATATTTGCAACCTAAAATAATTTTTAAATCTCTAATTGTAAGGTTTATTAATAATTAATTTGCTGAAGTATTTTAATGTTACCTAAAGCATGTGTATAATGTACGTAGATATGTATTTTAAAATGATTTTCATGGGTGACAGATATAAATAAAATATCCAGATTCAGAAAAGTTATTTGAGATCTTTAAAAGACCAGATTATGTCAACTAATGTGATGATACATGCAAATTACCTTCTACTTGGAAAAAAAATTTTAAAAGTCAATAATCTAAATAATTTATGATATTTATTATTTTTGCCTGTTTTCTCTTGGTTGAACATTCGTATTATTATATGTCAATGTTTACACTACCTCTACAACTGTTTTTTAATATTTATTATTCAGTTCATAGCCAGTGAGCCCCATATATTTTTTTTATCATCCAGTGGATGACTTGTGTGATTAAGTCAAAACGTTGATATATCAATATTTAAATTTTTTAACACGGATGAACCCGCAATATATATATATATATATAAACCCTTCTTTGGATCTGCATTTGCATATCATTCTAACATCTATTTCAGTTACATTGTTTCATATCTTTAAATAAAGTAATAGTTACTTTTTACTTTATAATTTAATGATATCAGAATTAAATGAACAATATATGCCTTAGTATTCCAGAAATATTTATTTATATATCCCTTTAATTAAATTATTTATTATCTATTAAATTATTAATTATTACTTTAATCTACATAATAAATTTATTTAGGTATTAAAGTTAAATATTTGTACTTACTCCTGTTAATATATTTTATCCTATATGAAGCTAAGCACTAGATAATGATAACAAAATGCAAGCATTTGTGTGTGAATTCTGTATAATTTTTTTCAGCATTACATAGATGATTCATAACATTGAAGATCATGTTTTAAATTGATGACTTTACAGAATTTTTAGTAGTCACCTTTCAAGTTCACATGATATATAATAATTCCTATATTTACTTTTAATTAATTTCATTTCATAAAATAGCTTTTGAATATGAAACCTGGATATATTGCAATGTAAAAGAAATTTATGGTGCAGTATTTAAATTTGATAAAATAATTAAATATTTTTTGAGTTGGAGGGAATTATAACTAGTGAGAGAGGAGCAAAAAGAAAGAAGAGAGTAAATATATCATTTGATAAGTAAAAATTGGTTTATCTATTAAATGCAACAAAATCTAACAAATGCATATAGTATGAGAATTTTAAATCACATGACATATAGAATTAATGTAACATCTTGACACGTTCAATTTTAAAAGAAAATTGATTTGATGAAAATAAAAGCATAATTATAATATATAGTTGTCTATTAAGCTGACTGTATTTGCATAATTCATTTTAGTAGAAATGTATATATGTGGGTGTGCGAAAGAGCAATTACTTACGTCTAGCTAACTTATGGTGAGGGATTGGAATAACATGCAATACGTAATCTTGATGATGAGGAGATAATAATTGAAGAAGATAATTCCATAATATTCTTTTTGAAGGCGAATCCAAAATTTTATCCAAGTTTTTGACAAGCATGACAATATCTCTGGAAAAAAATTAACAATTAATATATTAAAAATATACTGGCTTATATGGGTAGTCAATATCCAATTTATTAATATTATTAATACAAATAAAAATTAAATAATAAATCAAATATATACATATAGCTTTCATTTAAATTAATATATATGATTATTTAACCTTAATCCATGAAGCATCTGAAAAGAGATCAGTTAATTTAAAACAAATCTTTTTTTAAAATTTAAATATGGTCATTTTCCAACTGAGGTCATGTTACCTTGGACATGTATACTTATCATTTTTAGTTATATATATATATATTGTAACGATCCGGAGAAAACGACTTAACGTAAACTGCACTACGGGGCGCCACCTAGGCATTTGAACCTAGAAAAATTTATAAAGTAGGCAGATACGTAAGTCAAAAAAAAAAAAAAAATTTTTTTTTTTTTTTTTTTTTTTAAATTTTGATTCCGGTCGTTAGCCCATGTCACTAGCTCAGTGGAATAGCAGAGATTTAATAAGATAATCTAAGAGTATATATAAAAAAAGGAATAAAATAAGCCACTGCCAGGAATTAACATACAAACATTTATTTATGCACATATATATAAGGTTTAAAAATTACTTTAGTGATTTACATTTAATTTAACATTTAACATTATTTTTTTTTTTTTTACTTTGATTTTACTTTAATTTACATTGCATTACTATTATATTATAAATTTACATTTTTAATCAAGTTCGCACAGATGGATATTATAAACCTGTTTAATATGTTGCTATAGATCGGTTACATAGATTTCAACGGTCAAAAACATTTCAAAGTAAACATAAACGATCAAAATACAAAGTTATTGATTACTGACAATTGCATAGGGAATTATAAGAAACCCTCTAGTATTCATCGTAAGATACTTGCATCGTCACCAATAACTTAAAAGACATCCGAATAAATACCTTTTAGATACTCACCGTAAGGTATCAGTATTTGTCGAATGTCTATATATTTTGATCAAATATGAAAACGCAAACATATTTAACCGATAGCCAATCTATGCAAGCGTCTATAAACAACTTAAATTTAATAGTTTTATAGGATCGAGCCTGGATATACTATATAGATTTGCATTCGAAAATAAAAATATTCTATCCCTATTTAACCCTAGGCAACACATTTCGCAATCAACCGGCGCCAATCCATCTGATACATTCATGTATTCAATGTAGCATGATACGTTTACACAATTATATTGTCAGGAATGTACATCTGAACAATATGAAGAAAGAAAAACGACATTGACTCTCCACCCACAGGAATGTGACCTCTGTGGGCAAGTAGATCAATAAACTAAAAACTCCATAGGAATGGGCTGCGGTCTTCTGCCGACTTACAAACCCATCCATAGGCAAACAGAGGGTGTGTGGCGTATATCTATAATCCTGCCCGTGGCGGATCTCATATTACACCTACTAATTACATAAATATATCCAATCCATTGAACCAATTCAACTACGAAATGAACAACCCAAGATTACCCTCCCTTAATATATCTTTACAAATCGATACAGCCATTCACGCCCGACTTAAGTTTAACATTTTGTTATAATTTATTTAACGGAAAACAGAAATCATAACAACTTAAAGAACAAAATTAAATAAATAAATAAATAAATGGAAATGATTTTACAAATTAAATACATTAAATAAAATTATAACCAATTAATAAATATTGTTGGTCAGATAGAATAATATTGAAATCATTTAAATCTGGAGAGTTTTTATATTTACTGTTCATAAATTTTAAAGTCTTACGGTTATTGAAATAGTTCATCTTCGTATATTCCTTGCCGTTTGCACGTGAATTCCCACGTCGTCCGAAGATTTGTATCCGGTTGATCGATTTATTTATCCTTTGGAGATTTTTTTTTTTTTTTAGTGTAATTGGTCCTCAATGAAGAAACGATGGCCCATTTTTCTTCCTTTCTTACAGAACTGAAGGGATTGAAGCTGTGCGTCTTTTTCAATCCCCCCAGCGCTAACACCTAGCTGTTACATCGTCAATAATCAATCAATTTCCAGTCACTAACTTATGCTTTCCAAAACTTGTCCTTTTTATATTTTTGTCAAAGGATTGAATTAACATTGCGTCATGGATGTAATGATCCTTTCGCTGAGGTCCGATTTCCCAAATGGATTTCTTTCATTGGCTAATCCGTTTCTATTGTTTTCTTTCTATCTGACTGAAGTTATTTCATTTAAATGCTCAAGGCTGGTTTACATTTAACTAATTAACAATCATTTCCATTTCTAATTAATTACCCTGTTTTCCAAATCAAAAATATATTTAAAGACAGATTTAGAGATATAATTTTATCTCCAAATCTTTTTAAAATTTAGTTTTAAAAATACCTTTTTCTTTAATAAAAATTTTATTTTAATAATTTTTATTATCTGTGCGACTTAATATATAAGAGTTTAAGACGATATTTTAATTTCAATTTTTAATTTTTAAAGAAAGTTTTTAAATGCGAACTTTTTATTTTAACTTGTTTAATAATTATATATAAAAAAACAATGTAACGAACGTCTGTGCTCGTTACATATCAGTAAAGTTACTTAAAAAAAAATGATCAAAAAAAAAAAAATATTTTACTTAGGGTTAGTAATTACGGTATTAACAAAATTTACAAACATTCGGTTAATAATTTTACAAAAAACTCTATACAAAAAGAAAAAGAAAATGTTGACCAACGCCTACCTAAGGACCATTTACGTTTACACCCCTCCCCCCGAGAATTCTATTTTATTTTATCCATTTGATTTTTATTTACGGCATGACAAACAAATTATTTAACTTATTTAGGAAGGTTGCATTGAGATAAATATGTTCTAAGATAAGGGATTTATACGTGTATATTTGCAGCACAATTATAACTACCACCAACTTATTTATGACTGATTGAAATGCATAAATAGGATTACACTGACGTAAATTCCCAACGGTACTCATCGTAAGGTACCACATTTCGATCATAAACTTCCGTGGCTGTGCGCCTATACACGTTAACGCATAAATATATATTAACAAAAAAAAACATATCCAATGCAACCTTTTGATTTTCTTTTTAATTTACAAAAATTAGTTTTAAAATTATTTTATACTTTCTCGTATTTAATATATATGCGCAATTTCTTCCTGGCAGTGCTTTTATAAAATTTAAAAATATCCGACTTATGTAAGCAGATAAAACATTTATTTCATTTTGACAAAATTTGCTCAGGGTATTTGTGGTTTATTAAAGATCGGCCCAGTTGGTTGCGCCATTGTAACGATCCGGAGAAAACGACTTAACGTAAACTGCACTACGGGGCGCCATCTAGGCATTTGAACCTAGAAAAATTTATAAAGTAGGCAGATACGTAAGTCAAAAAAAAAAAAAAAATTTTTTTTTTTTTTTCCTTTTTTTTAAATTTTGATTCCGGTCGTTAGCCCATGTCACTAGCTCAGTGGAATAGCAGAGATTTAATAAGATAATCTAAGAGTATATATAAAAAAAGGAATAAAATAAGCCACTGCCAGGAATTAACATACAAACATTTATTTATGCACACATATATAAGGTTTAAAAATTACTTTAGTGATTTACATTTAATTTAACATTTAACATTATTTTTTTACTTTGATTTTACTTTAATTTACATTGCATTACTATTATATTATAAATTTACATTTTTAATCAAGTTCGCACAGATGGATATTATAAACCTGTTTAATATGTTGCTATAGATCGGTTACATAGATTTCAACGGTCAAAAACATTTCAAAGTAAACATAAACGATCAAAATACAAAATTATTGATTACTGACAATTGCATAGGGAATTATAAGAAACCCTCTAGTATTCATCGTAAGATACTTGCATCGTCACCAATAACTTAAAAGACATCCGAATAAATACCTTTTAGATACTCACCGTAAGGTATCAGTATTTGTCGAATGTCTATATATTTTGATCAAATATGAAAACGCAAACATATTTAACCGATAGCCAATCTATGCAAGCGTCTATAAACAACTTAAATTTAATAGTTTTATAGGATCGAGCCTGAATATACTATATAGATTTGCATTCGAAAATAAAAATATTCTATCCCTATTTAACCCTAGGCAACACATTTCGCAATCAACCGGCGCCAATCCATCTGATGCGAACTTTTTAATTTACTTTCATGTTTAATAAATAAAAATAAAAAAACAACAATGTAACGAACGTCTGTGCTCGTTACATATCAGTAAAGTTACTTAAAAAAAAATGATCAAAAAAAAAAAAAAATATTTTACTTAGGGTTAGTAATTACGGTATTAACAAAATTTACAAACATTCGGTTAATAATTTTACAAAAAACTCTATACAAAAAGAAAAAGAAAATCCATTTAAGATACTCATCATAAGGTATCGTATTTACCGAATATTACCAGTGTATGTGCGCATATATACCCATGTATACTTACACACTCTTAATACACATTAGATTGATTTTATATTTTTATTACTAATCTTATAATATTATTTGTAAATCATTACGAACATCTTTATTTAACATGCGTGTAAAAAAAAAAAAAATCGATTAGTTTATTACGAGTCATTCTTCATTATTATTTACTATAGATTTATTTACGCTTATTTATTTATCTTGATTTTATCGAGTTTATTTTAACTATTTGACCTACTTATTTATTTACGAACATTTTTCTTGATTAACATGTGCGTTGATCACTTTTCCTAAGTATTGACCATTTCAAATTCTTATTTTTCTAGAGTGCATTTTTAGTTTTTATTTTCATCATTAGGTAATAAATGTAATATTAAGAGAAGTAGGCAGCAAAGTATAAGGCAATTCAACACACAGATCGACTTTGTGCTGATTTAAACCAACTTTTAATTTCTTGCGGAAGTCGTGACTACAGCATGGGCAACTGTTGTGCACAACGGATCATGAAAAGGGACTTTAAGATTGCGAATGGCAGGACTATCTCTACTGCACATTCGACTTACTAAAATATTTATTTTATTTGGTTACTGGGAATTTTTCCTCCAGATTTATTAATTTTTATATGCCAGGACTTTTCTACTGGCGCATCATCATCAATATTAATTATTTTTCGCACTACCCATCTGTAGAACAAAGTCACCGTAAGACAAGGCTTAATCCAACAAAAGTCAGGCCTGGAATTTATCTCCTTGCCCAAATACTCGCACACACCTCAATCCTAATTTAATACACTTTTCTTTTTTTTCTTTTTTTTTTAACTTTATTTGATAATGTTTTATTTCCATTAATACGTTCATTATACACTTATTTATTTCATTTTTATTTTTAAAGCGTTATTTTACTCTCTTTTTTTTTTTAAAAAAAAAAAATTTCATTTTGCTTGACTATTTTGATTTTACACATTTGTTTTGTTTGCGTCACGCTCCGCTATGTTCTAGACTTATGAGCTGGGGTATCAATATAATCGATAAGACATAATCGAGGATTTTTGACATAATCATTTTGTTTGTCTAATTTGATTTTACATATTTATTTTGTTTGCGTCATGCTCCGCTATGTTCTAGACTTATGAGCTGGGATATCAATATAATCGATAAGACATAATCTTTTGACATAAATCATTTTATCGTTGCTTTGACATTTTAAAAACTCTAAGATTGTTATTTATTTACTATTATTAACTTTAATCATTCTTAATTATTCAAACTAACTTGATACTCATTTTTACATTTATTTCCTTAAACTTTGTTAAACATTTTCCATTATTCCGAATCCACGGTCGTTATAAACTAGGTCAAACCGGCGAATCCGTCAGATTACATACCCATATTTTTAATTTTTGTCTGGCGGTTCTTTATTATTCAGCCCTCCAAATAACTTTAGTGATCTAGTGTTAAACGTTCCTTTTTCTATATTACCATTGGCTATCACAAAGGCATTGAAGTCAGTTTGATGGACTATACTACGGGGCGCCACCTAGGCATTTGAACCTAGAAAAATTTATAAAGTAGGCAGATACGTAAGTCAAAAAAAAAAAAAATTTTTTTATGTACCGGGTCGAACCGCTGAAACCACCTACTTATACGTATATATAAGTTTTGGCCGGTTTCAAACTCCTTCACAATACATTTATAATATTATAAAGGTTAGGTGAACGAACCGGCACGTTCGAGCAAAATGGGAGATCTTATTAATAGCTTTAACTATCAACAATGGCCCATCTCGGCTGCTAGATTCAAACCCCTACCATCCAAATACTTTATTTGTTTCGGGGTAAACCCCGGGGCGCCAGCTAGTCTGAAGACTAACATATTCGGGTAGTAGGCTCATAATCCAGCGCTCGAAACAATTCCCTTAACCAGCCCAGTCTAATTTTAATCCAAGATATTTATTGCTAATAAGAGATTGATAAAAAGAATTGACCGACAGATCAAGTTTAATTTTAAAGATAATTTATTTCAATCAACATCAATTAAGTTTAAATATAATTTACTAACCAACATAAACGCATTCTAAACATTTTATAAATCCAAATTTCACGCATGCACATTTTTTTTTTAAAATTTTTTTTTTTAGTGTAATTGGTCCTCAATGAAGAAACGATGGCCCATTTTTCTTCCTTTCTTACAGAACTGAAGGGATTGAAGCTGTGCGTCTTTTCCAATCCCCCCAGCACTAACACCTAGCTGTTACATCGTCAATAATCAACCACTCCTCATTCACTAACTACCAAGCTTTCCAAAACCTGTCCTTTTTATATTTTTGTCAAAGGATTGAATTAACATTGCGTCATGGATGTAATGATCCTTTCGCTGAGGTCCGATTTCCCAAATGGATTTCTTTCATTGGTTAATCCGTTTCTATTGTTTTCTTTCTATCTGACTGAAGTTATTTCATTTAAATGCTCAAGGCTGGTTTACATTTAACTAATTAACAATCATTTCCATTTCTAATTAATTACCCTGTTTTCCAAATCAAAAATATATTTAAAGACAGATTTAGAGATATAATTTTATCTCCAAATCTTTTTAAAATTTAGTTTTAAAAATACCTTTTTCTTTAATAAAAATTTTATTTTAATAATTTTTATTATCTGTGCGACTTAATATATAAGAGTTTAAGACGATATTTTAATTTCAATTTTTAATTTTTAAAGAAAGTTTTTAAATGCGAACTTTTTATTTTAACTTGTTTAATAATTATATATAAAAAAACAATGTAACGAACGTCTGTGCTCGTTACAATATCTTTACAAAATATATAAATCCAAATAATTATGTTTTATAACTAATTAAAAATTTGAAAAATATATGTGTATTTTATACATTGTACAATAATAATCTTAAACTAAATAAATATTTCAGCTAGTTGTGTATATAAATATCTAAAACACGAACCAATGAAAAATTAATAGATTGATAATAGATGTACGGACAAAAATTAAAGACAGAGTAACAGAAATTTAGATAAATGGAAAGATTTGCCGAATTAGGTTTTAGAATCTACTTTTAATTTTAAATAAAATGATAAATAAACAGTTACAGTCACAAATATATATATAATAAATTAAATTAATTCATAGCGATGCTAATCTCATAAGATATTGATATAGGGGAGAAACCACCAGATTGACTATTTTCACTATATATATATAATCAAATTTAATGTTTTTAATGGTTAATATAGATGTAAATTAATTAGTAAATGGGATCCCATTATATATACAAAGTTAAATCCACAATCAGAATGTATTGTTGTGCAGCAACCAATCAGACTGATTCTGCATATTGAATGAAAACAGCAAACCAGTCAAATATAATTGGTCTAATTGGTTTCTTCACATCAATACACCATGGTAGCAACTTGAAGAACTGGTATGTTTGGTTGCTGCACATCAATATACCTTGGCTGTAGATTTAACTTTATATATATATAATAGTGATCCCATTTACTAATTAATTTTTATTATATATAAAGTAGTTTCGGGGAAGTAATCAAATGCAGTTTAACCCAAAAACAACTTCATTTACATCATATAACTATTAAATATAATATATATATAAATATGACAGAAGTATTGCTAAATATATAGAGTTATTTATTCATAGTATAAGAAAAAGTACCTTTAATTACGAATACATTAATTTATGCTAATTTTATGTCTACATTTATTAAGATCTGCTTGATTATTGTAATAAATTAAATGTTTAACCATTTAAAAAACAGAAAAGGTGTCCATTGGTTTAGATATCTTTATTTTTGCTTAGCTCTTTTGATACTACTAGCATTATAGTCACAGCTTTATACAATTTCACTAAAATCTCATCTTATGGGTATTTGTTTATTATTAATAAGATTTGCATAAAATTAAATATGTTTTATTTATATTCAAATCTATGTAAAACATGTTACAGAGACCTTTTTTGGATAGAGGAATGCTAGCTTTTTTATTTAGTGCATGCTTGTCTTTAGTTATAATCCATGCCTCTTTTACCTTTCTCATATTTATCAGTGCATTTAATATCTGCTTTAGAGATATCAAATTCATGGTCTGATTGTAGCTCATGCCCCAAAAATATGAAGATACAAAAGAAAATATAGATATAGACAAGTCTATATTGGAAAATCTCTTGTACTTTGATGAACTAATATCATATGAGGCAGTAGGATATAGAAAAGACTATATTGGAATAATTCAGAGAGTTTTGACTTGTGAGAGGTATTAATTATCTGTCTGTACTGTATTTTGCCTATTATTAAGTAATTTTATTGGACCAGTCTTATGAACAGGTTAGCCCTAGTTTCTCCATAATATTCATTTGAACAATTCAAATCTTTGCACAGAAAGACTCTCTAGTAATAAATGAAAGAAAGATGAAAAGGGAATTGAATTATATAGTGAGCATGTGCAATGCCACAAAGGCACCAATTTTGGAAGCACAAATAGAGTGTGATTTATCTTAAATTAAAACTGGAGGAACAACATTGTAAAATTTGATTGTATATCAGATAAAATGATAAGATTAGTTATTTAACTTAATGGAAAATACCAAATGAAGAAGATAAATTTGGTCTATATGCCAACAAGTTTACATTGTGTTGTGTATTTTGACATGAATATACAAAATATTTTTGATCTGTTCAAAAACATCTTAAAATAGTCATGAATGGCTTTCATGTTAGCTTTAATAAATGATTGAAAGATGAAAGTGTTGTGGTTAAATTGGTTATAGTGATAGAAATGAAAGGAACACAAACTTGATGAATTCATGGAAAAAACTGTATATAATGAATTCTTTCTTTTGGAAAAAATGCTAAACAGAATGGACATGGAAGAATGGGACTTTATTTTGACTTATAGAAAATATGTGTTTCAATATTGTAATGTTTTAATAGATTCAACACAGGAAATGATAATCAAAAATGAGATGTAAGAAGATGAAAAATATTAAGAAAGACAGCAGTTGATATTCCAAATTTTAAGGAATACCCCAATAAATTTCAATTAGCTATATTCAAATTAAATAACAAGATAATTAAAACTCTACTAAGAAGTTCAAAAAAGATAGCTAGAACAAACCATGGCAATTTTCCAGCAAATTTTTTATTGAGACAAGACAATATATGAAAAAATATATATATATGAAAATTTTTAAAAATGATAGAAGAATTGAATATCCAGAGTTCTGCAAAATTATATGAAAGAGAGTTAATAACATTACAAGTAAATATAATTGTGAATAGGAAAGAAATTTATAGAAGATAATAAAATATCAAGTGTAAAATAACATTTTATATATTGGAAGGAAAATTGTTTCAGCAATAAGAAGAGATGGAAATATTACTAAAAAGAGATATGACATTGTAATATGTGTGAAAGAGTTTTACAAAGAACTAGAAAACAAGTATATCCCACAATTATTATATTTCATGAATAGTTATTTATTTTAAATAAAAAGATGAGATATAAAATTAAAACACTAATGTTGGCAAAAGCTCCAGGAAATAAAGAATTATTATTCTTATTTTAAAAGAACAAGTGAAGACTTAAAAAAACTCTTGATGACGCTATATAACAAATGTTTGAATGAAACAGGTGTATCATGACTGTAAACATACAATAGTATTATTGATATTTAAGAAAGATGATAAAAAAAATATTAGGAATTACAAACCTATTAGACTTGTCTAAAGTGAACTTTGGAAATAACAAGCTGGATTTTAAAAAAACATTTTTACATAATAAATCACATACGTGTATCAAGAGAAATTATAAAAAAGACAATGAATGATAAGAATATATGAGAGTTTTTAGAAGTTTTATAAAAAGTATTGTTTGGATTAAATTGGGATGCAAATGAAATAAAAATAGATAGAGATTATTTTAGTTATTTAGATTTTGCAGGTAATATGGTTGTTTTTGCAAATAAAGCCCCAATGTTTCAGGAAATGTTACAAAAATATCAGTTCAAACCAAGAAAGTAGGTGTAAAGATAAATATTAAAAGACTAAAGTAATGTTCTATGTCTTTTCTCAGAAGAAAATAGACTAAAAATCCTGAATTAGAAGTTAATAACTATATATACCTTGATTAGATTATTAATATAGATGAAAACATAATAGATGAAATTACATCATAGATTTAAACTTGGATGAATGTTTTTGGTAAAAATAATTTA
This sequence comes from Epiperipatus broadwayi, assembly GCA_028023455.1. Classification (NCBI taxonomy): domain Eukaryota; kingdom Metazoa; phylum Onychophora; class Udeonychophora; order Euonychophora; family Peripatidae; genus Epiperipatus; species Epiperipatus broadwayi. The sequence continues at coordinate 32,007 of JAQFVV010007928.1, forward strand.
ATATTAAAAGGATATATGCCTATGTGTTTTAAAAAAAAAAATTTTAATATATATAATTACAAACTGAAATTTAGACATTTAACAGAAGATCATTCCATAAAGTATGAAGATATATCTAAAGTGAGTAACAAGAAAATATTGAAAACCAAGTATATGTGTGAGAGCACAGACAGGCATCATTGATATTATTGAAAAAATTAAGAGACTGAAATGGAGCTGGCTGACCTGCTAGTAGAAAAGATAAATAAACAGTTAAAGTTTTAAATTAGATTCTCACAGATTGTAAAAGACCCAGAAAGAAATCACATGTGAGATGGATGAATGAACTTTTTAAAAAAATTGTTGGTATGTTGTGAAGAAGAGAGATATGGATTTGAGGAACTGGATTAATTTGGAAATATCTTTATTCTGTAGTGAATTGATAGTGATTGGAAATAATGATAATTTATGCATTAGTTGAAAAGTACTATACAGCTAAAATGCCAGCACAATAAATTGTAAACAATGCTTATAATTTTAGTGTGAGTTATTATTCACAATATGTGATATGTTCTGATAGAGAAGGGGATCTTGGGTCTTCAAATATATTGTATATGTATATAAACATCACATGATCACCACTTCTTATGCTTGCTTATAACAGTTATTAAAACAGGCAAAACTCTCTATACGTATTGCCACTCAGTACAAGCCAGAGTAATCAATGGATGCCAGAAGGTTTGTGCATAAATCCTCCAATCCAGTGCCTACTCATCCAATATCCCCAGACTAGTTTCTGTCTTGTGGCATTTGTCAGTGAGGAGCTTTGGATCTGGGAGCACGACACCTAGCTTAGGATCTAATGCAACCCCCCAGCGGCCACCTTTATCTCTACTTAACTACAAAACTATGAGTCTTACATTGAAAACACTATAATATTTTCAATCCAAGATCATTAGCTTATATAGTCATATAGGTCTGAACTCAGTTCAGTACCTATATATTTTGGAGACTTTGGTGTTTTAATAACCATAGCCATCACTATCCTATTAGGCAGGATTGGTTTTTAGCCAATAAACTTCACATGATTACCATTTCTTATGCTTGCTTAAGTAATCCTGCCTAATAAGGAAGGTCTGGCTATGGTTATTAAAGAATCAAAGTCACCAAAGCTTGGATTGAAAATATTATAGTGTTTTCAATTTAAGACTCATAGATTTGTAGTTAAGTAGAGATAAAAGAGGGTTGCTGAGGGGTCACATTAGATCCTAAGATCTAAGTGCAGTGCTCTCAGATCCAAAGCTCCTCACTGATGAAGGCCACTTATCTGGGGATATTGAATCAGTAGGTACTAGATGGGGAGTTTATGCACAAGACTTCTCGCATCCATTGATTACTCTGGCTTACACTGAGTGGCAATATGTATAGAGAGTTTTGCCTCTTTTAATATATATATATAATTTAACAGGGAAGGCTTCGATTGACCTAATTTTAGGTTCAATCTACTTCCTCTAATAATTCTTTAGAGATATTTATTAATATTTAATCAACAATATTTTCGGAGAATTGTTATCGTTTTCCCATTTTGTAACATACGTCACTTCATGCTCGGTGCGTATATGGGTCTAGCTGTATAAGACCACTTGGGGATTTCGAACCGGTATAATGTATATATATATATGTCTGTATGTGTGTTGAAATTAATATTTTTATGAGTAAAAGATATTTTATAAAATACGTTTTCAGGAATAAGAAAGTTGAATAAAATTGAATTAGAACAAATCTACCGATATTTCAATAAAATAACACTAATCCTCAACTAAGTAAAAAAAAAATATAATAATAATCATATGGTTATAGTATATACTTATATAGAATTGTTTCATATAGTTGTTATATCATGCGGTTGTTGAATATTTTGATTTATATTTAGTTTTGCATTAAGAAACTTTTTCAAATAGTTGGTAATTTTATTGTTTCATCACATTTAGTAATACAATTTATTTTTTATTTTCTATAGTGTCTCTAAATACTCTTTAGTCATGGTTATTGAATGTGGATATCATTCAGATTTTTAACAAACTTTAAAGGACTTACGCAGTAAATCTAAAGGATTTGATAGGTTATAGATATTCATCAGGCTCGTTTGTTAATTTACTCTACGCATGTGTGTGTAATATATGTATGTGAAAGAAGATAATGAAATATTACATAACATATCCCATTTATAAAGATATTGTAAAAAAAACTTACTGATTTTCGCGATATCCAATCAAGCTCTGCTTTAATATAAATCTTTCCTCTTCAGTGAGAAGATATTTAATCTAAAATGGAAGAAAAATATGTAGCATTTTTATTAAGATCAAAAGTATAAAATTATACAATTTTAAAAATTAAATTGCAATTTCTCTCCGGCAATTTATTTGATACGAACACTAATACTAAAAATACCTTAAAAATTTATCATGATAGATCAAGGTGGAATTTTGGATTATATATACTGATCAATAATAAAACAATGCAAAAGTATAACATTAATAATACATTCATCATGGCTTATGGTATGTAAAGAAAGCTAGGATGTTGATAATAAAAAAATAGTAATAACACATACAAATGTGTGTGTGTGTGTGAAAACACTTGCAGATACATTTGTAAATATAGTTCATGTTTTTAATATAACACTTTGACATGATCTTATGGCCTGGGATAATAGTTGTGGTTCAGTGGTTGCTGCTTCAGATTCTAATTGCAAAATTACAGATTACCTGTTGTATGATTTATTAATTGATTATTTTAATGAATATAAAATTTAGAAATTCAATTAAAAAGGATATGGTGGTAAATAACTAATTTGACAATTTTTATTTTTGTCTGACATGGCTTTATCACACTTTCTATAAAGAGAGCAGCTTAATCATTTTATTAATGCGAGTTTATTTTTTTACGATTTTAATGACCTTTGTAATTGTTCTCTGATAGAATGTCACTTCTCCATAATATTTTAATGGTAATAAAATCTATATTACTGTGACTATTCAAAACAGGTAAGTGAACGATAATAGTAATGTTGATCATTGTTTGACTGCATTATTTTCATATTTTTAGCAAACATTCAATGATAATTGAGCTGACATTAATAACAAAAAGAATCAAATCCTTGAGTTTGAAAAAAAAAAAATTTGATCAATAGTAAAAACTGTTTATTTATTAATCGGATTTTTTTTTTACATTTTGTAAATTTAACTCGTCAATTGGCTATGTAGTAATTACTAAAGAAAATGTATAGACAAACTGTATTAATTGTCAAGCATTGGTGGTCAATAGGTCAGCTACAGCCGCTTTATAAGCAGTTGCCCCGGGTTAGCGGGTTCGCTTCCCGGCTGATACTATGACACATGAGAAAAAGCTGTATTAATTGTTTGACTGATTGTGGCAGATATTTGAAATAATATTTTCTAAATATATCTATTTAAAAATTTAACTCTGATATAGACACAAAACAAACAGCACAGAGTACACAGGATTTTATGCTTCTTAATTGTTTTGTAAGCACAAGATTTGAGGATTTAAAATATTTAAAAAGTTTCAAATAGATTTTTTAAAGATCTTACTTACAGCATCCTTGATAATCATTGAAGATCATAGCTCTGGACATTTCCAGACATGATTCAAAAATTTAGTATAATATTAAAAATCTAAAACTGATTTTAATCTAATATTTATCTACATCATATTCATTCTGTCGACATCTCATTTTCACTTTAGGCATACCATTCAAGAACAGCTTGGTATCATTCACATTTACAATAGTGAAGGTTTAAAGTCGGTAATCCTGTTATTACACTATTGCCACTTACAAAAAAAATCAAAGGCATTTGTAAAAGCCGATATAAAGAATATATAGAATTCAGTTTGTATATTTACAGAATGGCAGTGTGTGCCATTAAAAAAAGAGAAGCTTTTAATATGTTGATATTATTATAAGAAGTAAAGAATTTGTGTAGCACTAATGCATTTTAATTTTGAGAATAATCTTAAAATATTTTTATATTCAGGTCTTCAAATATAAACAGATAACATTCATATGATTTAAGATATATCTGTTATTTAATATTAAAAATATTTGTACTAAGGACAGAATCAGACTGAATTTTTTTTTGCATTATTATGCTATAGATAAATAATCTGTATATATTAGATAGGGCAATTTTTCTTTTAGCCTGTGGATTTTCACAAAAAATTTAAGCTTATGGGTGTATGGCTGCAAAGCTAATAACTTTTATATTCATCATAAAATCACCATTTCTTATGCTTTCTCAAGCTGTTAAAACAGGAAAACTCTCTATACAATAATTCCACTCAGTGCAAGCCAGAGTAATCAATGGAGGCAAAAAGGTTTGTGCACAAAATCCCTATCTAGTGCCTACTTATCCAATATCCCCAGATTAGTTTCCAGCTTGTGGCTTTAAATACAGCACTCTCAGATCCAAGGCTCCTCGCAGATGAAAGCCACAAGCTAGAAACTAATCTGGGGATATTGCATAAGTATGCACTAGATATGGATTTTATGCACAAACCTTCTTTCATTCATTTATTACTCTGGTTTGCACTGAATGGCACTACTATTTGGAGAGTTTTGCCTGTTGTAACTTTTATATTAAGCTTCAGAATCTGAATTGGTATTGAATTTTAATTTAATAGGACATAATAAGATTATATGCAACAGAAATGTGAATAATAAATTGCTATCTTTATCAATGATTTAAAGATATTTTCTTTTATACTTTAAATAAGAAAATTTATTAACTTCATCCATAAATTAAAGTATATTAAAAAATAAAATTAGCACAATTTTATCCTAAGCATAGCTTAGTATAAAGTGAGACATTATAATAAGGAAAGAAATGAGCTTATGAAGTTAATTAGTAATTGGTTCTTATTAAGCAAATTTAATACAATTATCAGGTTACTGTTTCAAGTGAATAGCAAGCACTTCATAATCATTAGATTTGGCTGACATCTGCAGTTCAACCACTTGTAAATAAGAATGGTTATTCCAACTCCTAAAATAAAAAAAGAAAAGAAATAAACTAAAGAGAGAAAAAAATTATCTGGAAATGAGTTTTGTGATGATAATCCAAACCAATCTATGAGCCACAAATATATCTACGTACAGAATGTGGTGGTTAGCTCTTCTGTTTATTTGACATTTTATAATGCTGCCTTCCAATTTCTTCATCAGAAGTTTTTTTTTAAATACTTCAACAGCAGTTTAATTGTAACTTTCCAATGTATTCTATTCTCTTCTATATCTTGACATACATTTCTTAAGAATGTCTTTGAGATAATTCATATAATGTAGGTGAGATCTACCTCTATCAAGAAAACCATGTTCAAGTTCACAATAAAACAGTCATTTAGGAAATCTTGCACTATGTCCAACTCAATGAAGGTATGATTTTACAATAGAGGATTCTATACTATCACATCCAGTATGTTGAAGAACATATTAATTGTTTTATAATCTTACCAATGTATTTTTAAATTTTTATGGATCATCCTAATATGAATCTTTTTAATGCTTTTATATTGTGCCAATATAGTATTCAAATTTTACTTTCATACAGTAAATTATGTATAATAATAGTTCTGTATGTTAGTTTAATTGTAGTAGTTATTTCCCTGTGGTGAAATACTCTGTCTTTTAATTGGTTAAAAAAATAACAGCACAATGAAGATCTGTATTGTAACTCAACATCTAAGTCCATCTTTCTACTAATCCAAGTGCAATAATCAGCATAATATAAATCCAGAATCCAAGATGAAGTCGTTCTTATTTTAGCTTTTAATTAATTCAAATTAAAAATTCCACCACCAAGCCTGTATTCTATCTCCATCCTTGCTTAATGAAGTTGCTTATAAAAAATTTCATTGCCATAAAAAATGAAAACAACATTGGAGCAAATACATATCTTAAACAATTTCAAATCCCTCAGATTTTAGTAACAACATTTCTCCTCATTCCATCATGTAGAATCTGCATAATACAAACAAATTTTGTGAGCAACCAAGTATTTCCAAACAATGAAATAGGCCTTTCCTATTAACTAAATCAAATACCTTGACTAAATTAATAAAAGTAATATATAAATCACCCCTATTTGCTCAACACTTTTTTTGCAATTGTCTGACAGTGAAACCATGCCTATATTGCTTTTTGATTCTCTTAAACCACATTTAGCTTCTAGTTGACATTCGTCTATGAATGGAAGCAACTTATTCAACAAATTCTTGAAAGTATCTCTGCTACAGTGAATAAAAATGATATTTCATGATAATTACTGCAATGTTGTCTATTTCTCTCATTTTTAAAAATTGGAACAATAAAAGCATCCTTAAGATCAGATGTGGCACAGTTTCATGGGTCTGTGCATTCCCAAAAAATCCCAATATTTTTGATGCTAGTATATTACCATCATATTTTAAAATGTCTTCAGGTATTCTACAATAAGCTGCAGACTTTTTATTTTTATGATTACAAAGAGCTGTTTTGATTTTAAGAAGTTAAATACCTTTTTTTAAATCTAAATGAAGAGAAACAAAGAGATATACCATTAAAATGTGTTATCTTAATTCTTGTATCATTATTCAAAAGATGATCAAATACTCAATTTCACCTGTTCAAAATATCATTATCATAAAAGAGAATACAATTTCTGAATTTAATAAGATTGTAATGCCATTTCTTAATTTCTCATGTTGCTTTCAATGAATCAAAAATAATTTTAAAGGAGATCAATGAATGCGTGTATCTTCTTTGCAGTTTTACTTGCACCAATTATTTTTAAGTCTTCTTGTCAGTTGATAAGTTTCTGACTTCAGGCCTTTTATATTTATTTAAAAAAAAGAATTAAATCAGTATTGTTAGTTTAAATCATCATGATTCTTCTTTTTAATAAACTCAAGAATCTACAGCATACCCCTTAAGAAAATTCCATTCTTTGGTAATATGACAGTCCTTAAGATCCAAATTGGCAATTTTAGTGTTTAATGGCTATTGAAATTTAGTATCTATAGTAGATTTCTCTAAAGAATGAACATCAATTTTCTTATGAATAGGATTGGAAAAATATCTATTTTTTATTGCAACTATTAATTTAATTTTGGAACATATAAATCTATGTTCAGTCCAGCAATGTGTCTACAAGTGCTCGCGTAATGTAAACTTCTCTTATGTTTTGATTCTTAACAACAACATAATATTTTAAATATCATTGTTTTGATTGTGTATATATCCATGTTTCTTTATGGTGGTTTTTATAGTCAATCTAAGTGTTTTTCAAAAATTTAATAATAAAAAACCATTTGAATTTACAGTGCAAGTACCATTATTTTCAATAATTTTTGGTCAAAGCCTTCTATTTGTGCCAATGGGTGCATTAAAATCTTCAAGAATAAAAATTTCATTTTTTTAATGATATTGCTGTAATAATGTTATCCATATCTCTTGTTTTCAAAATATCAAAAAAAATCCAATTTAATCTATGAAATGCTGTTCATATCAATGAAACAAATACTAAACTCTCTCTCTGTCTCCTCTCTCTCTCTCTCTCTCTCTCTCTCTCTCTCTCTCTCTCTCTCTCTCTATAAATATATGTATATTAATAATAACTTTCCACACTTTCTTTACTCTCTATTACTTCTATTTCTAAACTTCATTCTATATATAAATGGGTTTAAACTCTTAAATCCACTTATTCATGACTACCAACATATTGTTAATTACCTTTCAGTTTATCATTTGTTCTAAACTATTCATATTATGATATATAATGAATTTTTTCCACTAAAATCATTACTTCGTTTTAGAATCATTTTAATTTGATATCACTTTGGGTTATTTGATTTAAAAGTTTTATATTTTGATGATTTTAGATTTTTTTTGACCACAATTATAAATGGCAAAATAAATTTTATAGTCACTCATACATATTATTTTTTATAATAAAAGGCTAATAATAAAAGAAAATGTATTTATAATAATGAATCACACAATATAATATACAATTATATATATTATATTGTGTGATTTATGTAAATATATATATAAAAAAAAAGGACTGTCATTGAATAAATATCTTTCCATTTTAATAAATTAAATATTTTTCCATTTTTGATTATTTATAATAATGTACCAAAAATAAATAAAGCAAATAGTCAGCTATATTAGACAATAAAAATGCAAATTTTTTACAGTTAAATCACATTTGTTGAATAAAAAAGAAGTATGGTTGAAAAATTTAAAAAGATAGATAAAAAAATCAAAGTCGATATATATATGGATAAACCTTAACAACAGAATGAATAAAATAAAAGTAAAATACTGAAAGTGACTGCGCGAGATAAAAGGAAATGAAATAATCTTTGCAATTCATTATGCCAAAGTTTTATGCATTTAGGCCAATGGAAAAATAGTAAAGAAAAATACTATGTTTAGTTATTTAAATGGAATGATTGTGAATTCCAATATCACATGATTTCTTTAGGAACTAACTAATCATATTATTTATTCTATTTATTTTATAGTGCTAAATACGAAAATATAAAAAATAGCATTTAGGTAAAAACAAATATATTCAATTATCTTTATTTTAGAATATATATATATAATACAATTTGATCTATAAGCATTAAACTTCTTTCAATCTCATTTTTAACACCATTAACTTTAAATAAATGTATTAATAATGTGATAATCTCTAGCATAATAAATGTTTAAGAATAATTATTATATTTATCTAAAATAAATACTTTCAAAGATATGACTGCAGTAAATTTGACACTTTTAGATCAAATTATAATAATTTGATATTAATAAATACTAAACTAATAATGAAGATTGTCAAGTGTTGTTGGCAGAGTGATTAGCACAGCCGCCTTACAGGCAGTTGTCCTAGGGTTCGCTTCCCGCCGACGCTTTCAGACATTAAAAAAAACTAATAATGAAGATAGGTATATGTACGTGGTCTGAGTAATACAGGTTCGGTATAAAATGTAGCTTTGAGACAGTTATTTATCTTTTTTATATTCAGAAATGTCAAAAATATATGATGTAATGAAGGTCTTAAGTATATATAAATACATGTAGTGATAAGCATTTGCTGTTAAGAAATTATTTCCTTTTTATTAAACTAAAATGATTATATAATGTTTTTAAATAATTTGTCTTTTAAATATAATTAAATCTCTAAAAGTGACATAATTTAAATAAATTTTTATTTTATAAAAACTTTTGCACTGACTTCAGTTTTTAATTGTATTGTTTAACTTAATGAACAAATTATCGTTACCTGTTGCTTGAATAGAATATCTTCTTGAATAGATAACCTTTCATTTGACTGTCCCAAATTATTTCCTTCTGATGAAGTCAAAGAATCCACAGACTGAAAGTGAACAAGTCTTCCTGAAATAAATGTGACATAAATCTCTCGTTATATTATATATATATAATTACTTAATTAAACATTATGCAAATATAGAATAATATTAATATTACCCTTTAAGCCACAACATTTAATTTAAAAAAATCTAACTTCTACCTGTTTCTGTCAACAAGCTAATGATGACAGGTTTGTTGATAGAAATAAGTGTCCAGCAAAGAGATTAGTTGGTTTTTTAACCAAAAATGACTGCTTGAATATGCTAAAATTTCAATAGAAGCCAGAAGTAAATGTAACATTAGTCTTCTATATACATACTGCAAAATGATAATAATCATTATTTAAATCTTAAATTAAGATGATATCTTTCACTTATCTATTATTCAATTATATATATATTAAAATTACGATTTTCTAAATTTTTTTTTTTTTTTAAGTGTCATAGCATTGGCCGGGACGCGAACCCGGGCAACCACCTGCAAGGCAGTCGCGCTGACCTCTCAACCACCAATGCAAGACGATTTTCTAAATTAATATCCAAATTCATTCATCTATAATTGGTAGCACTGATATTCTGTCTTGTTGATACCTGTCATCAACAGATAATGATTTATATTTTTAGAACAGATGTCCATCATCAACTACTATAATGAACTCAAACAAAATGTCATTTATATCTATTGTCTGTGAAAATTTTTATTTTAATGCAATAAATCTCTAGTAGAAAGACGCATTCAAACAATTCAGAATGTTTAAAAAGAGAAAATTAGTTTGTGGTTTGGTTTTTCTCTTAGCATGTAGAGATCATAACATCATAACGATTTTTTGTAAAAATAATACTCATCACCAGTTAATGGTAGGCTTAATTTAGCTAAAACATTGATAATATAAAAACAATAATAAAAATATGTAGTCAGTGGCTGATTAAAGCATACATTTCCAAAAGTCATTCACAATAAAAGGAAATAGTAGCTTTATTTTTTCAATTAATATTTAATTCAATATAGAATCTTGCCCTTTTATATTTATAGTTTTCTTATATCCATTTTATTTCGCATTTATTTCGACTTAAGAGTGAGTACTCAGCAACTATTTTATTTTAAATTTGTATTTTCATTCATAAATATATTATTCAAAAATTTCCTATTAGCTCTCATAATAATAACACTTTTTAAAAAATAACATCATTCCATTTATTATGTTTGAAGGGACCAAATGAAGTAATCAATAATTATGAAAAAACAACAGAAGCAAAGCCTATTAACAATTATAGATAAGAAGCAAGGTATTCACTGAAACACTGAATACATAAAGTATAATTTAACTGTTAGCTTTAAAAACAATTCAGATACTATAACTTAGAAAATATATATATCATAAATTACATAATTTTTTAGTAATGTTTTATTGCTCTCTTCAATGTAACTACTGAGATACAGTAATGAAATAATAATAATAATTATTATTATTGTTGTTGTTGTTGTTACTATTATTATTATTATTGTTATTATTATTGTTATTATTATTATTATTATTGTTATTATTATTATTATTATTATTATTATTATTATTATTATTATTGTTATTAATGTGCATTTATAATCATACTGACAAGACAAAACTTATGAAGTTTTTTTTATTTATAGACTACAATAATATATAATTAATAGACTTGAATATATATATATAATCCAATATATGTCCGATTCCTGTGCACCTCTATTCATATAGTAGACAGATGTTCAAATATTAATAATTATACATACAGAACATTAACAAATCTGCATGCTTTGCGGTAATTTTTTGTTCATGTTTAGATGATCAATTATCAGAATACTGCATAACATGTTTTGTGTATATTAATGCTTTTTTTCTGTTATATTTGATGCAGTTGTATTTACGGACTTTTATTCTATTTGAATTTTTGATGTAGTATAAATATTTAATATTTTTTAATGTTCATTTATGATCATATGTTAAATAGTAAATATATAGTGCTGATTTTTTTATTAATTATAATTTAAAAAACCGTATAAATATTTACAAAACATTTATACAATTAATTAAAAATTGTTTATTTTAATGTGAATAGAAAATTATATAAAACATATAAATGTGTAGAGATTTATATAACATTTAACTTATGTGGAGATCTCTGTGCAATATACTTAGTACATTTTACTTATAAATATATGTATACAGATGTGTGTGAATGATTATAAAGATAAGATATTTTTTATACAAAACTATGTTAATGGTAAATATTATAAATAAGATAAAACTTTATTATCTACTAGTTAGTCAGTATGATTATAAAATAATTTAATTTAATTTAGACAGTTAACAGATTTTACATGAAATAAAAATGCACAATTAATATTATTCACTAAATATTTGCAGAGTTTTTTGTACAGTACTCCTAAATATTTCATCTTTTGGTTCAAATATATTAACAGCACTATTATGGTCCAGTTAGTCTTACTAGTGCTGAATTTTTTAAGGTTTTTCCGTTTAGAATTTGTTATTTTATACAAATCTATTGATTTCATATCTTTTACTTTTACCTTTAGAATTTTCGTTACTTTGGCAATGCCTCATATCTACCACACCTGCCGTATTTTCTCTAAATACATCATATCAATGAAGATTAATCATTTATAGAGATCATTGGCATCATATATTATTTTATAGTTAATATATCTTATAATTTTTTTCCAATACTAATTTATGACTTAATTTATAAGAGTTTCAAATCACGGATTCAGAATTTAAAATTGGTAAAAGTAGTATAAGAAGAAATACACACACATTTTTTTTAGCATTTTAAAATTTCTGAGAATCAAACTCATAATTGTGTAGCACTTTTTGCAACAATATACTAGATATTGTTATTAAATTTTCCATTATTATTAAAAATAATACCTAAGATTTATGATATTCTTTCCTCAGAATACTTTTTTGATTTTAGTTTGTAATTAACATGTTTGTAGATACTTTTTTAAAAAATAATATTGGACAACATTTTTCATCATTAATTTCCATGTATTTTCTTATACATCAATCTAGAAGTCTTTTGACATCAAAACTGATCATAGTTTTATGCAATTTAGTATTGTTTGCTAAACAAAACAAAGAATATTAGTACCAATTGCACATTCCTTCACATTCAAGTAGTAAACTGAAAATATAAGTGGTCCAAATATGCTTTCCTGTGTCATTCCAACAGTGCTAAAATATGTTTATGGTATTGTAAATCCATAAAAAATAAAATTAGGCCTATTTAAAATAAATGATAAAAAATACTGCAGAAGTTGGCACACAAATCAATAACATTAATTTTTAAGTCATGGAGGGTTTCATCCTGTCAAAGGCTTTGTTTAAATCAAAATAAATAATATCTAAATGTAGCCCATTATCAATTAGATTTGCAATGGCATTTTGAATATGTATCAAATTGGTCTCAGCAGATCTATCAGTAAAAATCATGTTTTGTTTTATGTAATGATCCAAATATTTTATCTATTATCTTATTAGATTTTCCCAGCTATACATAACAAAGAAATAGGTCTATAATTATCATTATTACTCAATTTGGATTTTTGTATTGGTATAACTTTGGCACCTTTTCATAAATCAGGAAAAATATTCTATTGCAAAGAGATATTAAACATGCAGCTACTAGAGTAGCAGCTCAGCACAAAACAGGTAACACATCATTCCCAAAAAATGTTATTTATGAGCTGTTTTATTGCCAACAAAATGTCATTGATATTTATTCTCCCAATACCCACCAAATTATCAGTTTTAGAAGCAATAATTGTGCAAACTGTGGATAGAAATTTTTTTTTGTACATGATGAAAAATAATTAGTGAAATCATCAATTGCAATATTCTGATTGTAAACTGATATTTTATTTTTCACACCAAAATACTTTTAATAAATGACCAAAAGTAACAATAAGTGTATCTTATGTTACTCTTTAGTTTATCAATATATTTTTTGAAATCAGTTTTTTTTAATTAATCTTCTGAAATATATAAATTTATTATAACAAATTATTGATCCTGATTGCTTAAACAACTTATGATACCTAAGTTTCCTTTCACAAATATATATCACTTTTTATAAAACCAAGGAGATTTCTTAGATGATTCATGATCTAAGACTAGTCTGTCATTTAAAATTTTTGCATACTTTTTTGAAATAAATCAATTGGCTCATTTACATTTATAGAACAATATATTTTTTCCCAATTAGCATACATGATATCATAATATTAATTATAATAATCATCAAGTTTACAATTTCTACCCAAAGTTTCATAATCTTACTACTTAAAAAGAGTTTCAATATAAACAAAAAAAACTCAATTGCTGGATGGTGAGAGTCTTCTTTCAAAAATGGCTGACAGATTAAGTTTTATATTTAGATTCAATGAAGTTAATTAAAATAAAATTTAGAGTATATTTATAATTATTTTTTAAATAATTTTACAACTGCACTAGTTATATTTATGAATTCTAATAATTACTTATTCTCTATCAATTTCATTATTGAGATTCCATTGTTTTATTAATTGACATTTTATAGTATGTGTTAAAGTCATCCCACATCAAAATATTGCATTTATAACTAAATAAATATTTTTCCAAATGCTCCAAATCATTATTTGGTTTATTTATATTAATGTGACAGGGGACATATATATTACCAATCAAAAACAATTGCATTTCTGATGTAATTTCAATCAAATGGAATCAATAAAATTCAGTTTTACATTCATTTGCTTTGTTTCAATGTTATTTTTAATAACTAAAAAAAACACCCCATCTCTTGGCAACTTAGGATTTACATGATCATATGTATATAATAAATATTGATGGCCTACAATCTGATCATTAACAAATTTTTCATTCAACATTTCTATTAAGGCTATCAGATCAAAGTTTTGCACTAGAATAGCATGTTTTAATTACTGACATAGTAATAATAATAATATATTCATTACTATATAATGTATACAATAATTATATGATAAGAGCAGAAAGAGAAAAAAAAATGGAGGTATTTTTTTTAAAAATCTAGATGTCACTGTGTATAATAGTCTCTAAATGTTTTCAATAAATATATGTAACACTGATAAGAGAAATAAAATATTGCTAAAAAAAGTTTTTTTGTGTAGTATTAATGAATATAATATTTTTTGTTAATAATCTCTTTTGGTTTTGTTTATTTATTAATCATAAAAAAGCCATATAATAAATTATATGTATTTTCATTTTAAGATATAATACAGTATAGTATACATAATTTTAATATCACTATAACAACAATTATTTTTTAAAATCAGAATTAATATTAATTACATATACCGTAGAACCATTATATCTGTTATAACATGTTCAAACTTTGATTAGCTGAATTTTTTTATTTATGATTCTGTACAGTTAGCTACCATTAATCTATATAAAATAATTTAAAACACACATGCATACATATGTGTGTAATACTGTGGAAAGAAATTACTCTTCACTTATTTGTTATAAAACTGGCATGCAGTCTCCTCATCAATAAATGTTTTAAAAGCATAAGTGGTTACCTATACTAAGAGCTTATTCTTAAAATAAACCACCATTTATTGACCATACCTAAATTAGGGCTTGACTTGTTATGAGTTTGATTTTTATGTTATCATATTATTTACACAAGCCCAGTTTATATATTACAGGAAAGGTAAATGTTATTTTATTTAAAGAATAAGTTTTCAGCATAAATTGACCATTTATGCTTTTAAAATATTTATTAATGGAAGAGTGTGTGTCAACTTTATAAAAGCTTTGTGAAGTGTGGTTTCCTTCCACTATATTATATAATATATAATACATAAATACATAAATATAATATATAAATCACTATATTATTAATTATTACATTTATGTATGTGTATATACCTCTATTATAATTTTTAAATTGTATATATGTTTTTAATAATTAATAATTACCAAAGATTTTTTTTTCTTTTCTGGATAATTGTAATATTCAAATAAATGTTTTGGACATTTACACAGAAAAAATAGTTTACAAGTTTTAAATTTAGTTTTTAATAATGCTTAGCATACTTTCGATGTATAATATATTATAATCACAGCACTTTCACTTTTTTTGGTATTCAAAGTCTATATGTATACTGATAAATATTTTAATTTTTAAAGTCATTTAAATTTATCTGTTTAATATTCAAAGATATTTAAATCTATTCAAAGAGGACACTTCAAGAGAGGCTGCTTGTGTCTTTTATGTTTATAGCAAATCAATCTTTAGTTATTTGCTCAAGGCACTCCAATCCTTGTGCCCCCCCCGCCACCTAGTGCACACAATCACAACTTGAGACAAATCAAACCCATGGTCAGAATTTTGTTTATGGTCTGTACATATTAAGAAATATTCATTGCTCTTCTTGCTCATTGCACAAATATCTATACTGGGCTAGTCTCATTGACAGATCAGCCCTAGATTCCCCTTAATATGCCAAATTGCACATAGGTTTTTACATTTAATTTTGTATATGATTTGATGAGCTGATTCCGTGGACAGACTGCCCCTTGAATCATCAAGCAGTCTGTCTAGCCTCAACCCATGGAGACTAAAAAATGAAAAACCCTCTCATAAATCCTGAAAGTCAGAAATTGAAAAGTGTATGCTTCTGGAGAAGGTGATATGGGTTTTCATGTTCCCTCTTTGTTGGATTAGCTGCTAGATCATTTAAGGGATAGACTGCCTATGGAATCAGCTCATCAAATTGTCTACAAAATTAAATGCAACCCAGCTATGTGTAATTTTGCATGTGTTGGGAAGTCGAAGGCTGGTCTCTCAATGGGACTAGCCCAGCATAGATATTTGTGCAATAGAACAAGAAAAGCAATGAATATTCCTCAGTATTTATAGACCATGAACAAAATTCTGGCCATGAGTTTGATTAGACTGTATGTGAAGTTGGATGCATTAGGGAGGGGTCAAAGGATTGGAGAGGCTAAAGATTGATTTGCTATACAAAAAAGACACAAGCATCCCTCTCTCAAAGAAGTAGGCTCTTTGAAAAGATTTAAATAACTTTGAATATTAAACAAATGAATTTAAGTGATTTTAAATATTAAAACATTTATCAAGTGTACATGTAGACTCTGAACACTAAAGAAGTGAAAGGCTATGATTATGATATGTTATATCAAAAGCATGCTAAGCATGAATAAAAGCTAAATTTAAAGTATATAGACTACCTTTTTGTATAAATGTCCAGAACACTTATGTGAATATTATTTTAATTTGTTTTTACTTTTTATAAAAACTTGTTAATGATTTATTTATCTTTTATTTATTGACAACAAAATTTAACAGATATTTTTTTAAAAAAGATCACCAACAAATGCACTATAGTACAAAATAGTTTAATTAAAAATGGAAAAAGTAATGATGCAAAATCCTTTTCTGTTCATTTCCGTCTCCGTCCCCGTCCCCCCCACTTTATCGAAGAAAGATTTAAAGGTAAAAAATACAAATGCCAAAGAGAATGTTTGTATATTATAACATACAAAAAAAAGTATTGTATTTGAACAATTTAATTATATATATTAAAACGAAATATATGCATACACTTTTTAATGAAAACTGATAATAATAAAATAAAAAAATACGATATCTAAGTGATCTTAAAGTTGATTAAATATATATTTCATGCCACTAAGTGATTTAAATATGAACTAAAATATTAAAATTTTGTTTACTCTCCAAATTTTTGTTTTTCTTTTTTTTTTTTTTTGGGGGGGGGGGGGATAATGCGATTGTTGAATTAGTGGATACCATCGTTCTAATGTAAGCATTAGATTTTTTAAAAATAATATGTACTTATCAATATATTATAAAAAATAAAATATATGTCACTTTATTTATTTTTACTTTTAATAGAAAGTAATTGACAAATGAATCAAAAACATCTTTTTTTAAAGAAC
>JAQFVV010007929.1:0-49346 GCA_028023455.1 Epiperipatus broadwayi
TATATATATATGTTAAAACGAAGATTTGCACGGGTTAAATATATAAAATACATATTTTGCGGGTTCATCCATGTTAAAAACTTTTAATATCAATATACTGATGTTTCGACTTGGTCACACAAGCCATCCACAGAGTTATAAATACCACTTTTTTAATAAAATCATAATAAAATAATAATGTTTATAGTCGTGATTTGGATGTTAAGAATTTTGTTGGTAAGGATGATGATTATATGTCTTTACCATTTAAAGCATCAATTTATAATTTGGTTTATAGGAATAGTCATTTGTTAGGTGGAATGAAGGTTGCATGGAGGAAAGGTTCTGATTTGAATTCATTACTTAATGGTTCAAAGCAGTCTATTGATAGTAGGTCTATTCCTGGTATTGTTTATAAAATTCCATGTAGTTGTGGTAAAATTTTATGTAGGTCAGAGTAAATTTAGCCTTAATGAAAGGGTTAAGGTTCATATAAGTAGGATTAAACATAGGTATCTTAACTCAGCTTTATATATTCATGAATTGAATACAGGTCATAGAATATTGTTTAATAATGCTTCGGTTATTTTTTATGAAAAGAATGAGTTAGAAAGAAGAATAAAGGAGACTTTGATGATAAAACTCCTTGATTCTGAGGCTATCAATCTCATGAAGACTTCTTTTGATATTAAGGGAAGGTGGAATTTGTAGTGAATTATGGGAAGGTTTGTTTGTATATATATATATATATATATATATATATATATATATATATATATATTGTGCCCTTTTGTATGGGTTTCCATAAATTGTTGTATCCATTTATTTAAAAAATTTTAAATTTAAGATATATTTAGCTATATGATGTTAATTTTGTTTACAACAATCTTTTAAAAAAAATGTAATTAAAGTAATCTATGAATATTTGATATGTGAAAATTGTGCTGATGTTTGAGAGAGACGTTTCAATGGGAATGATAATAGTATATGGTTGGGAAAACTGGCCATAAGCAATACTGCATTAATAAATTTAATAAATGAATGTTTAAAGCTAAAGGTTTTAAAAAGACAAGTTAAAATTAAATGCATATATTTATTGTTGATAAAAATTAATATTTAATAAATGAATATAAATATTTTAATTATTAGTAGTACATAATAGAAGATTAACATTTGATTTTAATAATATCGAAGTATTATTTTAAAAAATTGTTATAAGATATTATTTATTTTAAAAAATATTTATTTTTAAAAATGAATTGTTAGTTTATTTTTAGATTATTTCAAGCGTTTGTAGTAGTGTTGTAAACAGATGTTAGTTAGATACATACACACATGCTTGGGAGTTTTTTAATAAAGTTGCAAAACTATTTTAAAATTTTGTTATAAAATTTATAAGTATTATATTGGTTATCATGAAATAAAAGTAAAAATAATTAATGTGAAACATTAAATCTGATTTTTAAAATACTGCTTAAAAACGTAACGAATAAAAATAGACTTAGTTTGTTTATAAAAATAATCTTATAAAAGTTAAAAGTGAAATAAAGTAAGAAAGTATATTTTAAAAAAATGTTTAATGGATTTAAATAAACGATAAAGATTAATTTAAGAATTTAATAATGTGATAAATAATAAATATTAAATACGTCATTATTTATTTTTAATTCTGTCTTGTTGGTAAAATATGTAAATAAGCTAGCAAGTTGATTGTTTAATTCACCAATCAAATGGGAAGTTTCTTCCGGTATAAAACTAAGGTTCAATTGTTCGGAGGAGATAGTGATTGAAATTTTTTAAAAGTAAAGTGTGCTATTAGAAATAGCTAAGTAATTATAGACGCTCTCAAAAATCGTTTAAAATTATAAGAGAGTAGTTTTAAAAATAATTTATAAAAGTTTATCGACAAATATGCAGTGTTAATTTTAATTATAATTTCCTATCGTCTCGATCGAAGCTCAATTTACTATCAAATAATCATGGAAACATCGTATAAGGATAAAATGTATTGGAGACTTTATACTGAAAATTTAACAAACACTGGATTAACTAGGAGAATTATTAGATGCATAAAAGTAATACGTTGGACTTTGTATAAATTTAAAAGCTAATGGTAATTAATTTTATAAAATAGATATTTAAAAGAATGAGAAATACTTCTTTATGAAGAAAGTATTTGTAAATTATAAATCTAAGTATATAACTTAGTAAAGATGGTAAATAATAATGATTACATAAATACTTGCCTTGTGAAGTCTTTATGGTTTAAAAGACTAAATTTTAACAGTTTTAAAAGGCAAATAAATTGGAAATTTAATGGGTAAAGAAATACCTATAAATAAAATTATTATATTATTAAAATCTGAACGCTGGTCGTACAGAAGAATCTAAAATTAATCTTACCTAAATATTCGTTAAGAAATGCGCAAATATACGTGGATATCCAAATCAATTAAAATAATTAAACAAGAACTTTATAAATTATAGACTAATGCTAAAAATAATAACTTTTAAATAATATTTTTTTCTTTGAAAGAAATGAACCTGGATCCTATAAACTATTTTAATTTTATTTTTGTTTTATGATGGAACTGACTTTTCTTTATTTTTTAAAAAAGAACATTTTTTCATTTATTTCATAAAACTTTTAAAAAACACGTGATGTACCGGAAAAGGAAGTAATGTTTGGTGAAAATTTGTGCCTAGGAAAAAGAACAATTATAGCTGGAAGAAGACACCATTGGATTTTATGTAATATGTTTTATTTATTAACTAACATAAATATTTAATTAATTATTGATTTATTAAAGATAGGAAAGGTACATTTACATTTTTTTTTCTTTTAAAAGCTAAATATTAATATAACATTTTATTGCATAAAGTTTATTTTATAATTATACAACACGTAATATTTTAAAGAATAATTGTTGAGTGTAAATGTGAAATTATTTTTGAAACTGTTATCCTGGAGGACATCATGTGACGGACTGTACATTGAAGTATCATTTATGGTAAAAATTATGTAATAATAATTTGATGTATTTACTATGTTTTTCTTTAGATCAACCAAATGTTATTTGATTGTTGAATGAATGCATTAATGTTTAAATAATATACACGCATAAGATTAATAATAGCAGTTTTATTTTAATATGCATATTTTAAATTGATGATGTAAATTTAGTACAACATAATATGAAAACCTAGAAATAATTATATGATTCTTTCGTGAATAAATTTCAATGTTTCTGTTACAATATTAGGAATTAGATTTATTATTGGTGTAAGTTATTTATTTTTCTTTTCAAGTTAGTAAGAGGTATATAAAATCTATATTTTATTTTATTTTATTAGATAAGTTCAGTTGATTTTACATAGAAATTTATATTTTGATTGAAGGCTTATTGTATATAGAGGATGAGGTATAAGAGAGTTTGGATCGTTATTATTATTATTATTTTTTTTTTTTAAATTGGTCATCTATTTTTCTGAAGTTAAATAAGGTTAAAATGACTTTTGTAAATAGAAGTTTTTAGGAAGGAATAAGAATAACAAGTAAAGAAGAGTAATAGTTTAAACATAGAAAAGAATCATAGAATTTCATTTGATATAATACTTTATAAAAAGTTGAAATTGTTGAATAATTTTGAATATTATTTTAAAAGAACATATACGTATTGCATATTTTGATAAGACATGTAGTATGACATTATATCGGAATGAAATAAATAGTTATAATATAATAATTGTTATTATATTACAAAGTTATATCAGTTTATACATTAATTAATATTTGAGTAATACTGATAGTAAATGGAATACATCCTAGTACATTATAATATAAATAGCAGTAAGACTTAAGTGAAATAGCATTTTACTTATTAAAGTTTGTTTATTTACATATATGCTACACGAATGATATATCACATAAAACCTTTTCTTGTATTAATTGATGACAAATGATGTTTATTAAAATTAAAGTAATAAACTTAATTAAATGTTATTGATAGAACATTTAATAAATGTGTAAATTATCTATTTATGATTATGGAAATAGTAACAGTGTAAAAATCTTGTATTATCATTTTTTCTTATTTTGTTTTATTTTCTTTAGTTCCATTTGTAAATGTAAATAGTGTAAATAAGTTATTTGTTAAGTTGATGTAAATAAATTTGTTTAAGTTGTTTAAAAGTGTGTCGAATTCATTATTTTACACCATAGCATTTGACAACAGATAATTTGAATAAACATAATATTTGCACAATATGAATTTATTATTATTATTATTTTTAGAAAGAAACACAATATTTTCTTAATATAATTTATAGAAATTGATTGACATTAACATATAATATTACAATGGTCACAAAGTAATTATAATGCACAATATAAGAGTATAATATTATTTATTGCCACAAATTGTTAAATTATAAGATTTTGGTTTATTTTAAAATTAAGATACTATATGGAAATGAAAGACATGTATATGATTTACTTATTTTCTTAATGATTAATAGTATAATAAAATAGATAAGATTAAGCTATACACTAAAGATTATTATTATTGTTAGTTATTGTTATTAGAATAAGTTAGTTGTATTTAGGTTTGATATTAAATCCCTTATCATTCCTATTTGCATGAATTATTATTACTTTAAGATAATTAGAAGAACCTGAGATCGTTTAATTATATTTCCTTAACAAAAGATTGAGATTTATTTATCTATTATTATTAAAGATAGTTTATTTATAAAAGTCATAAGAGTGCTGTAGAGTTAGTAATGAGATAATTAGAAGTAATAGTATTCTTATGCCATTGAGACAGTGTCTTGGAAAGACATTGACTCAATGTAAGTCCAATTACCAATTGTAACTTCACTTCACAGTCTCATGATTTTAGTAAATATTTATTTAATTAGTACATAATATTGAACTATATTAATTTTTGATAAGTTTGTAATAAATCTGATAAGTTATAATATTATAAAATATATTAAAGATAGTTATACATATTTTAGCTGAGCATAATGATTTTATTCAGCTAGTCATATTTTAAATTATATCATATATCGAGAAGTGAGGGTACAATATATATATATGTTTTCCTTTAGATTGATTTTCACTTGAGAAGGTCTATTTGTAGTAGATGAAACCATGGTTGTGTAAGGATTTTGGTAAAAATTTTAAAATTTAATCTAGTATTGTATTGTTTTATGGTTTTGCATTTTTATTTTTGCTAGTATAATGTTAGACAGTTTTGGTTTTATATATATATATATATATATATATATATATATATATATATATATATATATATATATATGTTGCCTTGACAACAGTTTAAAATTGTTGATTGTTATATATATTGGGATTGTCTAAGTGTTGACTGATTTCTAATGGTATATGTATATATATTATTAATTTGGCTTATGATTCTTTGATAATGTGCATAATTAGGTCTATTGCTTTATATAATTATAATTTACCATGTATTTTTTACTAAGCATTGCATATTTATTTAGCATAATAATCTTATAAGTATTTATGCAAGTGTAAACCCACACAAATTGAGAACTTTTCTGAATTTTATTTCAATAATTTCCAATCCATATCTTCTCATCTTTCATATCAATCTAACAGATTTTCCACATCCAACTCATAATCAGTCTCCTATTTTTTTTTTTTTAGTTTGGTTTAAAATTCAGTTATCATTTAGTATTATCCAGCCCAGTTCTAATTTATGTTCTTAATTATCTCAATAATATCATCAATGTGTTTGCTTTTTTGTTTTCCCATGCATATCATTATCAATCACTATTTGTTATTTCGTACTTTTTTAATTGATCCTTTACTAAATATCCAAGTCTATAAATAAATAAATACAATTCATAAAATTTTGTTTAAACCCTAAACATTTTTTTTTTAATAATAGATTATTTCTTCTAAAACATTCCATCAAAAAAAAAAAAAAAAGACTTGATTCATTCAAATTACTAATTCATTTGAGTAATTTTTAACATATTTTAAACCTATTAAATCTTTTTTAGTATTTAAATTATTTCTATTGATTTTCTAACATCTAACAGCTTCTATAACATATTCACAGCTCTATATCATATTTAAAATCCATGTGGTTTAAGTAATCCCAGGCTCATTTCTTTTGAACTTTGTTAAAATCCACAAAATAAAATTACTGGAAAACAGTTTGGTAAGATAAAATCACTTATTCGCCTTATTTTATCAATATTATTTTTTAAAAATATCATGATATATTTTAATCAATGCTGCTGCAATTAGTTAAATATCGTTCAATATTTAATTATGTTTGGACTGTGTAATTTAATTGCAGTTACTAAATCAAATGCTTATCATAATACCCAAATTTAAAGCAAAATGGCAACTCGATATCCAGTTGTTATTTTTAAAATTTACATTATGAGTAGATTGTAGTCTACTAATATGTTCTCAACTTAAATTCATCTCGCCTCTTTGGTAGTTTTAATCCAATAATCTTTTAGATAATTTGTAGTGATTTTGTCACTATTTTATATATAAAAAATATTAAGCCTATAATTCCTTGTTATCATCTTTGTTAAATATCGGTGTTATTAATGAATTTTTTAATCATCTGATATATCATTATCATTTACAAATTTTGTCTTCAAAATTGCAAAAAAAAAAATCCATTTGTTTTTTTTTTAAATATTTGTAATTATTTCATTATTTTGAGAAAAATTTCCATTATTTAAAGATTTGACAAGCATTGAAAATTGTCCATGGCAGTCACCTAGAGATTGTGAAAATGAATATTTTGACTCACAAGAAAGGAATATAGTGAACTCTTCTAAAACATAGTCTCAATCATGGCCTATAGAACTCTTTAGAATTGGATTCAGCTAATAATACAAGGGACCAATTTAAATGACTATTGGGTAAATATATGAAAGTTTTATATTCAAATATAAAAGAACATTATTTTTTGTAAACCAAAAAATAATGTAAAATCATATACATGAATAAGCATTTATTTTATAACGTCTTGCGTGCGATTATAATTACAATAGAATGACAGCCTGTTAAGCTAATTGCGCAGATGCTGTGTCATGTGGTTGTT
The DNA here is from genome assembly GCA_028023455.1 of Epiperipatus broadwayi. Lineage (NCBI taxonomy): Eukaryota > Metazoa > Onychophora > Udeonychophora > Euonychophora > Peripatidae > Epiperipatus > Epiperipatus broadwayi. Next base: position 7,095 of record JAQFVV010007929.1, read on the forward strand.
CGAAGGTATTCATTTATTAATAACATTCTCACAGCGTCTGCACAATTAGCTTAACAGGCTGTCATTCTATTGTAATGTAAAATCATATAAAAGTTGACTTCATTTAGGTTTATCACACTTCTGTCACTATGAAACATTGTAATTCAGCAAACAGATGAATTTAACATTCACCAGTAAATAAGAATCCAATTGTATAAATAGGTCTATCAAGTAACCTGATCAATTAATTTAATATTATTTACTACATTGAGGTAAGGCAGTTGTCTACAAAAAATGAAGTCCATTTGAAAGTTATTAATTACTAAATTATTGGAGTGGATAATAAAGTCCACTCACTAGTTTACTTAAAGTTTGCTAATTCACCAGTCTGGAATTAGTCTGTATATAACAAGTCTTGCTGTTGAATGCAGCCAGGCATAGCTAAGTTTGGAGTAAGAAATCATTAGCAATATGTTGGACTTTCCTGAAGCAAGTTGAAGTCAGGATATTTCTCTAATCGAACTGTGCGTCACTTATTAGCAAACTAATGCTTATAATTTCATGATCTCTATTAAGTTAATTAATTACTGGGTAAATTTATTATTGTAACTATTATTCAAAAAATATAATGTCCAAGCTTTTCATCATTAATACCCAGTAGAATTGTGAAATCCTGACTGAATACATTCATGAAAATTGATTATATTTTCATCTGCATTAAAAAATTTCCATCAGAAAGCAGTGGAATTCAATATTTAGCAGTGTCCAATATTATTGATGTGTTTAATCTTTGTTCCCCACTTTGAAACAAAAATTAAAATAAAATGCCTTAGGTTGGTTTCTTGGAAGAATTTAATTTTGGAAATTAAGAAAACTGATCAATAAAAATGGTTTAGGTTGTTTTTTTGAAAGTTTGCTTCTGGAAATTCAGAAAACTGGTTAATATATGTTGATCATGCTTTTTCTTTTATAAGATAGATCAAGTCAAAATCCTGCACTAAGATAAACCACCATTTGTCAAGATGTGTGTAGCTGCAATATTTGAAATACTATGTTCACAGTTTGATTCTATATTCCCATTTGATTTATGTTTAATTAAGAAATTTCTTTTCTAATAGATTATTTCTATTCTAAATCCCTTTCCATACTATTTCAACTATTAGGTTCAAGGAGAAAAGAAATAGGCTTTTGTCACATTCTTTGGATTTGCAATTCAAATATATCTTACGATACTAAGATTATAGCCACATAGTCAAACTATTAATGCATTAGCGTCATATTCAATTCTGCAATCTCCCAGGTATCTTTAACAGAAGCTACATCTAATCAATTCAAGCTGCTCCATTAAAAATGAACCCTGTATTAAGTTATATAGTTAATCTGAATAAGATAACTATCCATTTGATTAAAACAATTATTATAGGATTCCATCTAAAAAGGCATTTAAAAATCACTCAAATAGAGTATCCAGCAAATCCTAGAAAATTACTATATATTTAATAAGAAGCAATAGAATATTAACTTTGATAAATCATTTACAGTTATAGCAATTAAATAGGATGGGTAAAAGTTATTTGCCTAAAAAAATAGCCAGAAAAGAATGGGTGCACTGATTTTTGAAATGGACAAATCTAGATGTTTGCAAAACAAATATAAATAATTTTAAAGGCATTAAAGGTACTGATTTAGTTCTCAAAGCCAGAATTATTAATAATGAGATGCTGATATTGAAGTATCTGGATTCATAATCTGTAGAATCCATTGTATCACAAGTAGCAAATTTTAGATTACCAAAGGAATCAAATTCACATTCTTGGAGATGTAAGAGTAACAATTACAATACCTAGAAAGTATTATATGTGCTTTTCATCATGACTACAATAATTTATAGAGACAGAACTGATTTGACTCCATAGGCTAAATAGGAGTTAAAGTAAGTTAGATCACAATATAATAATACAGGCATATATATTGGTAAACCTTAAACTGCCAGTTCACAAATACAAGAACAAAATTAATTGATTGATATATTAATATAAATAGATTTAGAATCCTAGATAGATAACAGTAAATCTATTGTTTGATGGATTGCTGGTCATGATTTAAATGTTAATTAGATGGACCTGTTTGACTTGACCAAACAAAACACCAAAAGAGTTCTATCCAGTCTACTAGATATATCAGTTGAAAATCTCAATTGAAAACGGATTTATAGTTTAAAATTTAAGATTACAGATCCCTTCTGCAACCATTCTCAATTTCTAAGAGAGTTGTATAAATAAAAAATTTTCTATATTCCATGACAGGTGACTTAATTTAAATACTGATATCATGTCTATTGCCCATGAATGTTGGCATTATAAAATAGACCAAAGCATGCAAAATACAACAAAAGAAGAAATGAGACATATCTAACAAATAATGTGAAATTGAAAAATCCATAATAAAATGCAGATAGGAACTAAATATTAAGATGTATATTCAATGGGACCATAAAATGAATTTTAGTATTAATCATAGATACAAAGAACCTACAAAATCTGAGAACCTACAAAATCTGATTGTACAAATCATGGATAATTCCAAAACTTATATCACTTTTCTGTGTGAATGTAATATTAATAAATATTTTTATTCAAGATTAGCATGCTTTTGATGTACTACACATCATTTCATATTTCATTCATTTCTTTAGTGTTCCTATTTCATAAATATGCTTGATATTTTTAATCATTATTTAAATTCATTTAAATTTGTTGTTTCATTCTTCATAAATATTTAAATCTCTTTATAATGCCCATTTCTTTGATAGGGGGATGGCAAATCGAATCTTGGATATTGTCCAAGCCTCTTTGATCTTTCATTTTCTGACTTTCCTTTTGGTACAAATAATTTCAGCTTTCACCAGATCAAATTTAGGGCCTTGCTAATTCTCAAGGTCCATAAATAAAGAGAAATATTCAGAGCTTTTCATGGTTCTGTTATATAAATATTTATGCTGTACTAACCTTGTTGATAGATTGGCCCTCGATTCCCCTAATATGCAGCTTTACAATTAATTTGAGCACATTTAATTTTATAGACAATCTTACAGGCTGACTCCATGGGCAGTTTATCTTTAAAATTGTTAAGTAGATTGTTCAATGAAGGAGAAGAATGAAAACTTATACTGTATTTTTTTAGAACATATCCTTTTTAGTTCTTTTAAAGACTTTCTGGACATATGGGAGGCTTATCCATTTTTTATCCTCTCTAGTTTGGGGATGTATCAGTTTAACTAATTTTTTTTATAAAAACTGTAGTTAGTGTTAAGAATTTTATTTCTGTTATATTCCAAATTTTATAAAGGGGTTTAGATAAAATATTGTTAAAAGTCAGATAAGCACATACTGTGTAACAAATAAAAAAACAATGGACTTTCTGAAAGTTTTTCTCTATATGGTTTTCATATATTTATGATTACATTAGTCTAGTTAAAGTTTATACTGTACTTTTATAATTACCTTTTTTATACAAATGCCTGAACATTTATATTATTAATACAAATAATGGATAAATAATATCACTGTAACCATACTGGTGGTTATAAATTACTAAGCAATTGCGAGAAGACCACTAGATGTTAAGATGATGTGTCAAGAAGAACAAAAATTCCAATGCCTATAGAAACTGGACAGAAGAATGATGAAGCAAGAATACATTTATTACTCTATTTCTAGAATATCAGATGAGTTCAGAGTTGTGAATTTATCTTAAGCTTATTCTCTATGATAAACGTTTTCAATTTATAGAACTCTCTAGAATCAGGTTCAGTTAACAATAAGGTTTAACTATTAAATAACAATGAATAAATAAACATGGCATAAACATGCTAATCAAAAATCTGGTCAATGAATTCAATATTGTTTATATTAAAGTAGGCAGTTATTTATAAAAGCTAAGATCCCTTTAAGAATAGTTACATTGCACATTACTTATCAAATGCAGATAGCATTTTTACGATTAGAACAAAATGAATGTTAAATAATAATGAAATTGTTATAATACAAGCTGAGTGGTTAGAAGTGATACATGTTATTGGGAGTAAATCATAGCATTCTTCTAATTTAACTGCCAATTACTAAATAATCTAAAACGTGTAATTTTGCTCATTCTAGACAGTAGTGAAATTAATTAACTATTATGTAAATCTACTATTTTAAATAATTTCAATAAATATTTAATTCATTTAGTAAATAGTTCAAATAAATTTTTAAAACTTAATTTCTTTAATGTCACTTTTTTATATTGACTGATTAACATTATTTTCCAATTTTACAATATTAATAAATAAATAGACTGTCCTAATTTACTTATAATACCTTTTGACATTATTGCATTTCTGCTTTCAAATTGCTGTCTTGTTTAAAAAGCTTCATATTAATTTAATTTTCAGCCATGTGAGAAAGCTGTATATTTCATTGCTCCTTTGTCATGATGAATTCTCACAATAAATCTATTGGTATCCAAAATATCATCCATGGGAAAACTCAATGGTTGCTGTAACAAGATCAGTTTCAAAAAATTTAAGATTTTTTTCCATGTGTCATAGCATCGGCCAGGAAGCGAACTCTCTAACCCGGGACAACTGCTTGTAAGGGGCTGTGTTGACCACTCGACCACCAACGCTTGACAAAAAATAAATAAACATTTTCAAAATTACAAATATCACTCTGCAAATAATTTGATGCTCATTTTTAGAATCAGCTATTATTCATCCTGAATTTTGGTAGCATATAAACATTAAAATTTATAAATTCGGACATTCAGGATTGTCCTATTATTGAGGCATGGAATCCTTTTAAGAGGTATGTTATGGCTGCAAGGAGATCTATTTTTGGTCATTAATAAGAAAGAATTATGTTGGTTTTTGGACAATGATCCTATTATTAGTGAGTTAAATTTCAAAAAAATATGTTTTCTACTTGCCATAATAATATATTCATCATAATTCTTCATAACGAATATAGAAATTTATATTTATTGGATTAAAATTGTAAAAGATACAACACATTAATTTATATTAGTCAGTTTAGATGTTTTTCAATACATTGAAATTAATATATTAAAAAAGATATAATTCTATTATTAAATCTATTGATAAGGATACAAGAATGATGTTAATAGCATATCCATTCTATTTTTTTAGATTTTAAGAAAGGATTATTTTATCTTAGTAAAGTTAAAACAGCTTTTTATAATCTAAAAACAGAAAGGTAACAAGTCTTCATGAGACACCTGAAAAAGCTTTTAAACATAGTGATGATATTAGCTTTAACAATAATGGAATTCTTTAAGAATACAGTTATTCATGAAGTCATTATGTATACAGTTATCAGAAACTTGGTGCAGTTTTAAAAATAAAAAAGCACTTATAAAGTATAGACATGTTTTTTGGTGCCTGGAAAATACAAAATATATATACATATTAAGAACAAAGAAGATATATATTAATAAAATCAGTCAATACTTAGATAATCAATAACAATCAACAATCTCAACCTGTTACTAAGGCAACCTCTTTTTAAAAATAAATGTGGAATCCCACTTTTATTTATGGTTCAATATATTTATATAGGCTGCAGAAAGGAGTTTGCTATTAACTGAAAGGAGACCCTTTGATTCCTCTTGGAGGCCTTAAAGGAACCGAGCAGGGCAAATTCCTAATGTCCACTCCATACGTTCTTGTCGTTGCAGCTGTTATTACTATGTGATTATTCATATAGTATACGAACATGGATGGGCTGCTCACCAACACGCATTAGCCAGCATGGTGAGTTTATTGGCTTTTTACCTCTGAGTTTAAGATCAAGAAACACTATGGTCTTTCTTCTCAGTGCCTGATAAGGCAGAATGAATGTTTGTGTAAATGATAAATATTTTTCCAATACATATATACAATTATGACAGACAAAAATAAAGCATGGCCCTTATTCCCAGGAGGCTGTAAAGTCACCAAACAAGGCAGCGGTTGGTGGCCGAAGGCGGAGGGTGCTAAGAATCCCCTGATTGTGGACCCAGGCTGCCATTTGATGACGACTTTTTATTTAGATACTTACAACTGCAGATCACTTTCAAGTGAAGGAAGATTGCAAGAATTAGAAGAAGAACTGTCTTATATTAAATGGGACATTATTGGATTTTGTGAAGTTAGAAGAAAAGGAGAAGAAACAATTGATTTAAAAAATGGACATATACTCTATTATAAAGGCACACATATTGGAAATACAAGTGGAGTAGGATTCATTATAAATAAAAAGTGGAAGAACAATATTGTGGAGATTGATGGTGTATCGGACAGAGTGGCAAGATTAGTTATACAACTTAATAGCAGATACCAAATGCAGATAATTCAGGTTTATGCCCCAACAAGTTCTCATAGTGATGAAGTAGTAGAAGATTTTTATATGGATGTACAAAAAGCTTTTGATCAGAGTAAACAACATTTTAAAATTGTTATGGGAGACTTTAATGCTAGAATTGGTAGACAAATGAAAGATGAAATTGCTGTAGGTAATTTTGGTTATGGTAATAGAAATGAGAGAGGACATAGACTTGTGGAGTTTGCAGAAAAAGAAAAACTTTATATTATGAATTCATTTTTTGAGAAAAATGTTAAAAGGAAATGGACATGGAAGCATCCAAATGAAGGTACAGCAGAATTGGATTATATTTTGACTAACAGAAAATACATATTTCAAGATTGTAATGTTCTTAATAAATTTAACACAGGAAGTGATCATCGATTAGTAAGATGTAAGTTACGTGTTAATGTAAAACTAGAGAGACAAAAATTATTAAGAAAAACAATATTTACAGTTGATATTCCTAATCTTCAGAAACACTCTAATGAATTTAAATTAGAACTTACAAATAGGTTTCAAGTGTTAGGAGATTTTGAACATGATTCAGATTTGAATGAAATTAATATGAAAATAACTGATACACTTTTAAAAACTGCAACAAGCATAGCTGGTAGAAAAAAGCAGCAATTGACTAATAAAATTTCTACTGAGACTAGAGAATTTATGAAGAAAAGAAGAAATATGAAGATATGCAAAAATGATGTATTAAAAAGAATTGAATATCTCGAATTTTGTAAATGGTAGGAAAAGAGTTGAAAATGATATAAGAAAGTATAACTGTGAAATAGCAAGGAAAGCTGTAGAAGAAAATATAAGTCTCAAAAATGTTAAACAACATTTTGGTATTGGTAGGAAATTTATATCTGCAATAAGAAAAAAAGATGGAATTATTACTAAAAAGAGAGATGACATCATGAAATTGGTAGAAGATTTTTATCAAGAATTATATAATAATAAAAAACAAGTACCTCCTATATCTATTACATCTTCCGAATTGCCCAGAATTTTAAATGAAGAAGTGAGACATGCAATTAAGTGTATGAAGAAAGGAAAGGCTCCAGGAAATGATGGAATTATAATTGATATATTAAAAGAAGCAGGTGAAGAAATAGAAACAATTTTAGCAAAGTTATATACCAAATGTCTAAATGATAAAGATGTACCAGAAGATTGGAAGAATGCAGTAATAATATTAATATTTAAAAAAGGTGATAAAGAAGATATTAGAAATTACAGACCTATCAGCCTTTTATCAGTTTTATATAAAATTTTTACCAAGATAATTACAACTCGTCTACAGAGAACTTTGGATTTCCACCAACCAAGAGAACAAGCTGGATTTAAAAGTGGTTTTAGTACAATAGATCATATCCAGGTATTGAGAGAAGTCATAGAAAGGACAAACAAATATGAGTTGTCATTATGTTTTGGATTTGTAGATTACGAAAAGGCATTCGATTCTATACACATTTCTTCAATGATTAAAGCATTGGATCATCAAGGTATAGATCCAGGATATTGTCATATTTTAAAGAATATTTATAAAAATGCAACAGCAACAATTAGATAACAAAATGATACTGGAAAAATTAACATTGATAAAGGTGTAAGACAAGGTGACTCCATATCTCCAAAACTCTTTACAGCAGTGCTGCAAGAAGTATTTTGTGAATTAAAATGGGAAACTAAAGGAGTGAAAGTAAATGGAGAGTATTTAAGTCATTTAGATTTTGCAGATGATGTAGTTGTTTTTGCAAATAATGCTTCAGAGCTGCAGGAAATGTTGCAGGAGTTAGCAGATGGAAGTAGAAAAGTAGGACTAAAGATAAATGTTAAAAAGACTAAAGTAATGTTTAATCGATTTGCTCAAAATATGAAAATAAAGATTGATTTTGAAGAATTAGAAGAAGTTAACAGTTACAAATACCTTGGTCAGATTATTAATACAGATGGAAACATAATGGAGAAAATTAATCATAGAATTAAACTTGGTTGGAGTGCTTTTGGTAGAAATAACTTGATACTAAAAGGAAATATGCCTATGTGTTTGAAAAGGATGGTTTTTAACAAATGTGTTTTATCAGTTCTTACTTATGGATCTGAGACTTGGACACTTAATAGAAGAGCAATACAGAGACTTCAGACCACTCAAAGGAGTATGGAGAGATGTATGTTGGGAGTAACAAGAAGAGATCGAAAACGCAATGTATGGGTAAGACAATAAACAGGTGTTACTGACCTTATTGAAAAAATTAAAAGATTGAAATGGAGTTGGGCTGGACATATTGCTAGAAGAGATGATAATAGATGGACAATTGAAATTTTAAACTGGATTCCAAGAGATTGTAAAAGACCCAGAAAGAGACCACATGTGAGATGGATGAATGAAATAAGAAAATGTGCAGGGGTGTTGTGGAGAAGAGAAGCTAAAGATCGGAGAAGATGGATTAAACTTGGAGAGATCTTCATCCTGCAGTGGATTGATAATGGTTGATGATGATAATGATGATGATGATATTTATATAGATGCTAAAGATTGCAACTTGATTACAGAGATTGAAATTATTGATACAAAGAAGTTCAAATAAACTTCACTTAAACAGGTAAATATCTGTTCTGGATGCAGTCTAATAAATAGTCAATTATAACATTACAAACTGCAATTAAAATTTTCAAATTTCACCCAAAGTATTACTTAAATAATAAATGTATTAATGCTCAAGGCTAAACTATATATGGTTTTTTTTTGATTTGGTCAAGTTATTTGACTAATAATGAAATAGGTCTATACTATCTAAAATGTGCTGGTTTTATGCCAAAGTTTATTAGTATTATACAGTTTTTTTTTTTATAAAAAAGGGATGAGAGAAAATATTATTATAGATGGAAAGTTTGCAACATTCAAAATCAACTTAATATTATAGAAGGTTAGTTGCAGTTAAATTTCCAATTTTTATTACCATGGCATTTACAGCTTTTTATAGGTAGCTTTCTGAATCAGTGATCATGATGTCATACAGATGTGATAATGAAATTTTTTTAATTTGAATCAATTAAAAGCAATAAAAGGGAATTTGCCGGGGAGGGGTTATATTTCTGGATTTATAGTATTCTGATGATTGTATTAGCCTTATGAGTTTAAAACATAATTTATAGAATGCACTTAATGTTTTGAGTACAACATAAAAGTTATTGTTCAAAAAACCCAAAACGTAATCAGCCAGTAATAGAAACAAATTTTAATGACTTTTAGCTTGAATTGTTATTAACTTGATAATGTTAACTAATTTAAATAATTTGGGAATTCGTTTTAGATAAAAGATAAAAGTAGATATTGAAAGGTAACACAAAAATAAAAATATAGTGCATTTTATTATAGTATATAACTACTCATCTAAAATAATTATATAAAGAGCTGTCGTTTCATCTAATTTATGGTATGGAAATAAGACTTGAATACCACATCAGATTAATTTTATTATTATTAGAATGTTAAATAATAAAAATGGGTATTCAGAAAGTATTTTTTTGGACAAGGCTAATTACAATTGTAATTGGTTTTTTGAATGTATGGTCCAAGAAGCGGATTGCCAAAAATGATCTTAATAATGGTTAAGCTCATTGGTAATTTCTTTTTGTTATTTACATTATATTTTTCTTGATAATTTTGTTCTTTAAAAATGATATATCTTAATTAGTATTTTATATTACTTGAATTTAATATTAAACAGTGCAATGAACTGTTGATAAAAATTATCATCGTATGTATTTTTATAAAAGAATTGATGAATTTAGATGAATGTTTTGAAAACAATCAAAAATATTTTAAATATTTATTTAATATGAATACTTAAATATATGTTATTTTTTATGAATGTTATCTGTTGAAATACAAAAAAAGACATAATATTGATCTCTAAATTATACAATAACAAATAAATAAATGTATAGCACTGATGTATGTTTATCAAGATCATTTGTGTAGGAAAACTTTTAAAAAACCATCTTGACATGAATTAAGATCTTTGATGTTTCTTTAAAATTGTGTTTTGGTAATTATTTTAGAATGTGGTTTGTATATTTTACAATGTTAAGTGAGTTATTCAGTGTGGAAGATATGGGATGGTGCCCAGGAGAGTAATATTCACATAAAATCCTAGGTGTTAGGGATATGTTGAAATCAGTTGTATGTGAACTATATTTTCATACTTTAAAGTCATTAAAGTATACAGTTAATTTAGGGCTGTAAATCATTTTCCATGGACAATTGCATTTCCTTATCATCAATAAGTGCTATAATAGAGCCATGACTTGAATCTTAGGTACCCGATGAATACGGACCTATTATTATGATTTTGCACTGTATCCATGATGATATTATCTTACTCATTTGAGTCAGTCTTGTATTTATTCCATATCTTATACTTTAATTGCTATCTATCCCCATAGGAATCATTGTAGAGAATAGTTTTATAAGTTAGTAAAGTATGACTAAACCATTTGAAATTGATAATTTTGTGAGAGGGCAAGTTGTAGTATATCAAAATTTCTTTTGCAAATGATGTTGAGATGTTTGATGATTGTCATAGTATATAATATAAGAAAGTAAAAATTAATACTCATAAAAGAGAGATCACCTAGCTCAAACAGATGCATATTTAAATTGTAATGAGAATGAGAATAGTGAAAATGATATTGCATGATATGATGAGTGCAAGAATATAAAAACAAAAGAAATACAAATATCAAGCAATATAATTTATGGATAGTTCTTTAAATTTTATTATAAATAATTCAAACTCATTTAAGTTATAAAAATTTATGAAATTATCTCTTAAGTATTTTGCATAAATAGTTAATTTTTTATAGAAGGAGATATTCAAATTTTTATTTAAAATTTTCTAATATTCCAATATCAGGATAATACTTTGCTAAACTGCAAAGAAAGTCTTTAATAAATTTTCTTTTAATATTTTATTTGTTGAATTTTAAGAAATTTATTTTAAATACAAACTTATATTGGTGCATTACATCATTAACACTATAAGTGTAATATTAAGTTTTCTTAGAAATTGGGAAAATTATTGTAACTGTTCTCAATACAAAATAATAGAATATTATTTTTACTGAATGAGGATTATATATTGTCATTACTGTTGTAAGTTTCATTTTATTTGAAATGGCCAGAGTGAAGGCTATTTTATTTTTTGTCATACATTGGTAAGATTTACTGTAAATATATTTTTTTAATGTTAAGTAATGTTAATTCTTATATTTTTTTGTAATTTTTTTTTATTTATTTATATTATAACCTTATTGTGATAGTATAATATTGTTTAATTTATAAATAAATTTGTTAACTGTTTTTTGAAACTTATATTTAGTTGAGTTGTGATTTATCTGTGTGTTGTTTATTTGATTTTTCATTTTACATGCATGATCCATAGAAATTAATAATTTAAAATGTTACTTATTTGGCACATGATACATAAAGATTACTTAGATATTATTTTTATTATATTGATCAAATAGTAGTAGTAGTAGTAGTAGTAGTAGTAGTAGTAGTAGTAGTAGTAGTAGTAGTAGTAGTAGTAGTAGTAGTAGTAGTAGTAGTAGTAGTAGTAGTAGTAGTAGTAGTAGTAGTAGTAGTAGTAGTAGTAGTAGTAGTAGTAGTAGTAGTAGTAGTAGTAGTAGTAGTAGTAGTAGTAGTAGTAGTAGTAGTAGTAGTAGTAGTAGTAGTAGTAGTAGTAGTAGTAGTAGTAGTAGTAGTAGTAGTAGTAGTAGTAGTAGTAGTAGTAGTAGTAGTAGTAGTAGTAGTAGTAGTAGTAGGAGGAGGAGTAGTAGCAGCAGCAGCAGCAGCAGTAGCAGTAGCAATAGCAGTAGTAGTAGTAGTAGTAGTCATAAATCAACTTGCCAAAATTAGTACTAAGTTCAACAAATTACAGGTTAAATCATTCACAAAAATTAATTACTGGGAAGCACATTATTCTCTCAACAATGCACACTCTCTCATAAATACAAGCAGTATACCCAATGTCACAAACAAAACACTTATATCAAGATTTAAGTTTTGGTACCTTGAGCCAAAATATCTGGACTTCATTATTAAAATCAACCTCAGTGCCCTGCCAACCAATTCATTCCTGGCAACCAAAACAAAATATGCCAACATTGACCCAACATGCTCTCAATGTCATAGAGAGGATGAAACCATGAATCATTTCATCTACACCTGTCCTACCTTGCAAACTTATAGAGACTTAATCTCCACAATCACTCGCAATTCAAACACCACCCTTCAAACATTAATTGAAAACATTCCCCAAGGTTTTTTACCACAATTAGCATAACAATTTTTCTCCTGTTCACGCTTTGGTTCCTCAGGTGTCATTTTGTTTTCAATCCCACCTCGCGCAAATACCAATCATTATTTATAGACAAATTAACCAAAGATTAAAAATACAGATAATCTAATAGCTCCCATAGATATAGTTACATCCACCTGGAGCCTAATTAAATTCCCAGATCCCACTAAGAATCACAAGGACAGCAATGATTAATAACTCAAGAAAAATGAACTCATGTTTTCACCAGTCAGCTACAAAACTCTACAAACTCCTGCCACATCAGAATTCTAGTGTCTATTACTGAACATTATTCCCCATAGAACTCTTAATGGAACTTCAACCATTTCAAGTCTACACATGTATTGCCAATAATGACTGTAACATAATTGTAACAATTTATGCTAATAAAATAATTTTTAAAACTAGTAGTAGTAGTAGTAGTAGTAGTAGTAGTAGTAGTAGTAGTAGTAGTGGTAGTGGTAGTGGTAGTGGTGGTGGCAGTAGTGGTGGTAGTAGTGGTGGTAGTAGTGGTGGTAGTAGTGGGGGTAGTAGTGGTAGTAGCAGAGGTAGTGGTGATAGTAGTGGTGGTAGTAGTGGTGGTAGTAGTGGTGGTAGTGGTAGTAGTAGTAGTAATAGTAGTAGTAGTAGTAGTATCATCATCATCATAGAAGATATGATCATTGATAATTATTTTTAAACTGATACAATACCAATGAGAGATACTTGATATTGCCATAATATTAAAAATACATTATATTTTATGAATCCACATAAAGATTGTACAATCTTTACTTAATATTTTATTATATTATTTATGTTTTATTGCTAAACTTTAATTATTAAATAGATTTAATGTTGAGAATCATTAAGTTGTTTTAGATGGTTATTGTTGTTATTATTTTGTAAGAGTAGTTAGATATCATGTTAAATCCCTCATCATATTTAATTACAGGGTGTTAATTAATTCATTAATTTTGTTATTAGTTTGTTAGAAATGAATGTGAGATTATTATTATTATTATTATTATTATCATTGTTATTATTGTTGTTGTTGTTGTTATTATTATTATTATTATTATTATATTATTATTATTATTATTATTATTATTATTATTATTATTATTATTATTATTATTATTATTATTATTGTTGTTGGAGAATTGTAACATTTTCTATTGAAAGATGATAAGTAAGCAATTATTAATGTTAAATGTCCAATTAGTATTTTTATTAAAAGAATATTATGTAATTTATTGTTATTTCATTAATAAATTTATAAATCATATTTTAGGATTATTAGATGTGTGTTTTAAAGACATGAGAGTATTACCTGGTAGTTTTGTTATGTGAATTTGGTGGTGTAATATTGTTATGTTGTTGGGAATATATCCTTAGGGATGTATCCTCAACGTTTAAGCCAGTGTACCTTACTGAATGTCTCATGTTAATAATTTCATAATTATATCTGTTATTTGATAGCACCATATTTTATCTATAATACTGAACAAGTTTATAAGTTAAATTTATTATTGAAATGAATAGATTGACTATTCTAGTTGGAATTCTAATTATTTATTATCAACCTAAGTGTTATGATATTTTAATTCAATAAGTTTTCTCTTATATTTAATTATTGAAAAATATTGTTTGGTACTTACGGATAATTTGCCTGATGACGTATTACCCTGAAGGCATACCGGTCTAATGTTGCGATTTTTAAGATAACGTCTCCAAGTGATCTGCAGACACATCTACTCGCTAAGATGTGTCTGCATATCACGTGAACACGTCACGTCAAAAAGCGCAACATTAAATCGGTATGCCTTCAGGGTAATACGTCATTGGTTTATCATGTGATAAAAAACAAAAGGAATGTCACGTGATACACACCGACTGAACACCAGCATGTTTCTTGGTCCTGAAAAAAAATACAAAAAAAAAAAAAAATTAGTGAAAATTTAATACGGTGAATACAAAATATAGTAACACAAAATTATTTAAAATGTACATGCATGAAAACTATTCAAAAATCTTAAAAATGTGGCCAATTATAACAGCGCGTAGCGCTGTAGTTGTTGGGGGGGGCGCCCTTTGTGTTTTTTGACAAGCGAAGCTTGTAGTACAAGATATAAAATACAAAATATAGCCAATGAATTTACGAAAAATAATTTGATATTTGTAGAAATATTAACCCAAAAATACAAAAAAAAACCCAACAAATTAGTGAAAATTTACATGCATGAAATACAAAATAAGGTCAATACAAAATATAAAAACAAAAAATTATTGAAAATGTGCCATTAATGGCGATCACATAAAAATGTGCCATTAATTGCGATCACATGCCCTACTTTTACATACATTGGCTAATTTTAAAAGCGTACTGTATAGCCAATGAATTTACGAAAAATAATTTAATATTTGTAGAAATATTAACCCAAAAATACAAAAATTATTTACAAATTAAATGTAATTAAGTGGAAGTTTGATAATTGAAGAAATATTAACAAAAATTGTTTGTACATTTAAAATAAAGATTTAATGCGAATATGGCATTAATGGTAACGTTACTTTTACATGCATTTGGATTACTTATTGTCTATATTCAATAATATAATTAATTCTAAAATTATAATTATTATAAAAAAAATTAAAATTACTTACAAATAGCGTTCACTGTGGAGGACTGAATTGGGATATATGTTCTAAAATTGCAGCGAAAGGATCAGCTTTGTACGACTGCCTCCACATAAACTCGCTCAAATATGAGTCCAGGTGCTGACGTGCTGTCCCTCTGTGTTTTTTATTACGCCATTTGACCAAACCCCACAACCTTTCAACATTCTGTGTATGTACGCCAGTTGTGGGGTCTACGAAGTTGTATGTGTGATTAACACGATGGTGTTCATATCCAGCCTCAGCTAACTCTTCACTCTTGTATCTCTTCCAGCAATCGCTGTAGATAGTCGAGCCTTCATGTACATTTTGCAAAATTTCTTGCATGAGAGTAGACGCACTTCTATCTCAAATGGCTACAATAAAGCATTCCTCAGTCTCTCTGCACACGCCACCAAATAGCCATTGCTGTGGTAGGACTCTTCCGGCATTGTTCTTCCGTTTTGTGAAGAGGCTTTCATCAATCTCAACGATTGTGTTGGGACCTCCGATTTTCCGCCTTTCATTTCTTAACAATCTCCAGGTACAAACTTCCCAGAGGTAGTTGTTCCAATCGATAACAGTTTTGTCCGAAATATTCAATTCCTCCGCACAAAATGTTATCGATGTTAGTTCTTTGGACCAACTATAGATGAAACATATAGCGGTCACGAAAGTCATTTTGGAGCCAACAAACCACGTGCCTTTTCTAATTGCAATTTCTGACAGGCAATCCTTCAAGTTACACCGCCATTGTTTCTTGGAATTGTGAATATACTTTTTCATTTCATGCCCATTTTGACATAATTTCCTTTTGGGGAGAAGACCGCGGTCTTGTAAGAAGATGATCGCTTCTTCCTCCATACTCGGTAAACTAAACAAGGTTCTTGGAGCTTCAGCCATATCACAAAGTAAAATATCAAGGATGCAATGGAAGAGCTGAAAAAAATCACTGTGATCAAGTGGATAGCAAAATCACAATAGACAGAAAAATCAAAAAATTTCCCAAACCTCTCTCCGAATTTTAAATCTCGCGGTTAAAAAAAAAAAAAAAATTGACTCTCTGATGGATTAATCACGCCAGTCACTTCGTTGCCATGACAACGTTGTCATACAAAGATCGTCGATGCCTACTGGAAGGGAAACCGGTGGGTCAAATATGTCATCAGGCAAATTATCCGTAAGTACCTATTGTTTATTAGATACTGTATGTTAGCAATGTATCTTGAGCTATTCAGAACAATATTATTTTGATAGTTATTGTTTATGCAACTTAATTGTAGTATACTATCATTATATCCTCATTAGTCAGATTATTTTGTTCAGAGTTTTCTTCTTTTAGTAAGGGATGAAGAGTCCATGTATTGAACAGAATGAGTGCTTCAGTAAAAAAATTCACTAAAACTTCCAAAAGTTTTAATTAAAATTCAATTTAAAAAATTCACTTTCAGTTTTTTTTACCAACAGTAGAATTGTTTTTATATATGCAATGACTGGGAATGAACTTGACTAACTCATTCTTACATTCTTGTTGATTATAAGAAGTTCAAACAATACTAAGATCTAATTTACAGTTAAAACTTTTAAGAATGTTAAAAGGATTTGGAAGATAAACATATATTGATAATGTATTATCTATATTTAAATTAATCACAATTTGATTAGAATCAGAAATTCAAATTCATTATTTTTTGTAATAAATTACTGTTGACTTTCAAATTTTTTTACCAACAGTCAACTCATTTTTGTATACATACAGATTGGGAATAAATAACTTATTTTCACACTCTCATTGATTAAAAGAAGTTCAAACAATGCCAAGATTTAATTTACAGTTAAAACTTTTAAGAATGTTAAAAAGATTTGGAAGATAAAAATATATTGATAATATATTCTCTGATTTACAGTTAAGAGAGTTTCACATTTTTCTAGATGTGTGTAATATATTTATAATAGGTGCCATTATGTAAAAATTGTTGTGACAAGTGAAATAAAAACATTATTAAAAAAAGAAATATGCTTTCTTTCCTAAAAAAGTCACTCTTCATCACTGATATATATATATATATGATCACCAGATGGAGTTTAACCAATAGCTCTAAACAAGCGTCAAAAGAGATAGAATTTAAAATCTCTATCATTATCCTCACCTCCAGACCAGCTGCTTTTGAGTTTATGGCTCACATCAGTGGAGGGCTGGGAGACTACAAACTAAAACTAAAATACCAACTCAAAAGTCAGCACTTATAAAACATGTTTCTATCAATTTGAAAGCATGAAATTATCAGACACATAAATGTCATCAAATCCAGCTTGACAAACTAGATAGCTATATGAGTCTGATTTCAGCTCAGTTTCACCATATAGTAATATTTTCTGCAATATATAGCATTGCAAAAACCTTCAAAGGTACACTTATAATAATTAAAACAAGTTATAAATTTCTTAACTTGTTTTTAAGCTTGCATTTTATGATCATTAGATGGAGCTTTACCAATAATTCTAAACAAGCTTTGTTTTTATAAGTGCCAAAAGAGATAGAATTTTAAATCACTATCATTATTCCCACCTCCAGGCCATCTGGTTTCGAACTTATTGCTCATGTCAGTGGGGGGCTGGGAGACTAAAAACTAGAACTAAAATACCCGTTAAATTTGAAAGCATGAAATTATCAGACATATAAATGTCATCAAATCCAGCTTGACAAATTAGATAGCTTAAAAACAAATTACGAAATTTATAACTTGTTTTAATTATTATAAGTGTACCATTGAAGGTTTTTGCAATGCTATATATTGCAGAGGCTATTACTATATGGTGAAACTGAGCTGAATTCAGACCCATATAGCTATCTAGTTTGTCAAGCTGGATTTGATGACATTTACATGTCTGATAATTTCATGCTTTCAAATTGATAGAAATGTGTTTTATAAATGCTAACTTTTGAGTTGGTATTTTAGTTCTAGTCTCCCAGCCCTCCACTGATGTGAGCCATAAGCTCAGAACCAGCTGGTCTGGAGGTGGGGATGATGATAGAGATTTTTCAGCACTTATAAAAACAAAGCTTGTTTAGAGCTATTGGTAAAGCTCCATCTAGTGATCATAAAATGCAAGCTTAAAAACAAGTTACGAAATTTATATCTTGTTTGAATTATTATATATATATATGTATACATATATCAATGTAAATAACCACCCTATTGAAAATTGATTAAAAACACACAAAAAATATATTTGAGAAGAACAATCAGATATATCTATAATGCACATGTCAATGGATCTATGTTTGATTGGGAAAAACACAAGGATACTAGATAATAAATGGGGGAAAAATTTTAAAAGCAGCTCTCATGACAATGGTATATAATATGTAAATCAATCTAACCTATAATAATTCATAATGTTGTGGAAACTATTCATTAAGTTGTCCTTAAGAAATAAAAGAAAAATCAGGAGGACCTCGTAGATATAATTGATTATGATATCACCTTGTGTCCAGTATTTACAAATTTTAAACTTGTGGAATCCATATTAGGTTATCACTGGGTGGGACATAACACTTGAAAAAAAATGCCATTCAAAAATTGCATTTCATACCAAATTGCGTTTTCATTATATTTGGAAAAATAGAAAGAGTTTGAATTTTTTCAAAAATATTTAACAATTCACCTAGATGATAGAAATAATCCAACATAAAATTACAAATGAATGTGATCTTTAGAAATTTTCAGTTAACTAATTTTTTTTCATGTGTCAAAGCATCGGCCGGGAAGCTAACCCACAAACCCGGGACAACTGCTTGTAAGGAGGTTGTGCTGCCCACCCGACCACCAATGCTTGACAAACTATTTTAAACTAAAATTGTTTTACCTTCATGATTTGAAAATTTCTTATCAAGCAATGTTTGCATGTTTTACACATCTACATAAAGAGAAATAATAATTTCATATATTATCATTATATTATTATCACCTTTTTAGTATTAATTTTACTGATATTAAAATGATTTGTACTACTTGAAGGAATAGACATAGAAACCTAATTAAAGTTTGTGAAATATACTTTTTAGAACATCTTTTTTAAAAAAATTCTCAACATTTCAGGAATAAATAAAATGAATCTTAAATGTGAATATTTCTTAACCAACAGTAATTTGTGAATTAAAACTTCTGTTTTAAAACCAGTTCTATATTGAACTATTATTGATTGTACTCCCTGTACAAGATAAGACGTATCTCTTAAACAATTAATACTATCACCATCATGTTTTTCAATTCTTTATCATTTCAAATATATTTTCAGATAACATTAAAAATTTTTAGTCAAAATTGTCAAAACAAGGCAAAACTCTCCATACAGTAACAATTATGTGCTAGTATAAGAGATGGTGATCATGTGATGTTTAGTGGTTCAAAATTGTCAATTAAAGAATTGAAATGTAGTTGTTTATGTACATACACAACACCATTGCCATTTTTAATGCAAAAAAGATTATTTTTGGTGTGAGAAACATTATCCAACTTGAATAATGTAAAGCAGTAAAATAAATAAAAAGAAATAAAAAAGATCACAGAATAACATCATAAAGTGATATCGATACCAAGAATTTGATGAAGCAACATCATATTTTACAAAATAGCAAAAGATATATTTAGTATTTACAATTCATAGAGTAAAAGTTCATTGTAATATATATCAAATGCAGATCTCTCTTGACAGCCAGAATTAAAATCTATATGCTTTTAATAATAATATATAAGTGAATAGTTTAAATTCTTTTTTACTGTAAAATTTGCCATCTATTTTAGAATAATTTCTGGCTTGAAAAAACTTAGAAAAATAATTCATTAGATCAGTTTCTTGAGATATAGTTTAGCACTAAACTATGGAGCACAAAACTTTCATCTCAATTCACTATATACAGAGTCTTTTCCTGATGATGTTATTTTAGTTGCATTTATATATTGGACTATTTCCACCATCTAATATAAGTACTGAATGTCTTTAGAAAAAATTTAACTTTATGTAAATATTCTAATTTCATTCAAATGTTAGAAATATCACACATGATAGCTCAGTTGGTTAGAGCATCACCTTAAAATTCACTATTCAAGAATCTAAGGGTCCAGATTCGATTCCCATGCTAGTTCTGTGATTGGTCAAGGTGAGAAACACCTGAAGAATAAGGAAAAATAATACCTTTTAAAACGTTGTGCATATACTAACCTCTGTGCTATAAAGTTAAATTTTTCTAAAGATAGTCAATACCATTAATTAAAACCAAGGAAAACTCTCTATACATATTACCACTCAGTGCAAGCCAGAGTAATCAATGGATGCCAGAAGGCTTTTGCATAAAATCCCCACCTAGTGCCTATATTTCCTGACTAGTTTCTGGATTGTGACCTTTGTCAGTGAAGAGCCTTGGATCGGGGAGCACTGCACCTAGATCTTAGGATCTAATGCAGCCCTCTAGCAACCACCTTTTATCTCTACTTAACTACAAACTATGAGTCTTAAATTGAAAAAACTATAATATTTTCAATCCAAGCTCATCAGCTAATATAGTCATATAGGTCTGAACTCAGTTCAGTACCTATACATTTTGATGTCTTTGGTTTTTTAATAACCATAGCAACCACTATCATATTAGGCAGGATTGGTTTTAAGTTGATAAACCTCACATGATAACCATTTCTTATGTTTGCTTATAACTGTTATTAAAAGAGCAAAACTCTCTATACATATTTCCACTCATTGCAAGCCAGAGTAATCAATGGATTCCAGAAGGCTTGTACATAAAATTCCCATCTAGTGCCTACTCAGCCAATAAACTCAGACTTGTTTTTGTCTTGACATTCAGTATTTATATTAAATGATGGCAATAGTCTAATATATAAATACGATATACAGATTTCGTTTTAATTTTATGCATTTAAAAGTAAGTGATCTAATAGCAAGCTACCTGATACATATAAAAAAATATTTTTTAATACTTTTGTATTCATTTTATAAAATACAACATTATACGTCTTAATCATGTTACCTAGACAATTAATCAAATAATAAGCAAGCAGTTATCCTGGGCTTTGCTTTCCAGCCGACGCTTTAACACGTTAAATATATATATTATAATTACTTTTGTTGCTTATGAAGATAACAAAAAATATTTACTGATGTAGAAACTTTTTTCTTTTGAAGAAACAGCAGAAAATTTAAGATGCACCCTTGTAAAGAATGTAGTAAATCAATTTCTTTTACACACTTTCTTGCTGTATTCAAATATATTAATAAATTTATTAATTAGTTAAATTAATAAAATTTAAACATTGCAAAAAGAAAGTGTAAAAGAAGTTGATTTACTAAATAATGAATTATATATAATGTTAAGGAAGGAGAGTATTATTTAATACATTATATATATATATAATCACATGATCACATTTCCTATACTAGCACATTAATTGTTGATAAACAGAGCAAAACTCTCCATACAGTATTGCCACCTGTGCTAAACAGAGTAATCAATGGATGCCAGAAGGCTTGTGCATAAAATCCCTATCTAATGCCTACTCATCCAATATCCCCAGACTAGTTTCTGGCTTGTGGCCTTCGTCAGTGAGGAGCTTTGGATCTGAGAGCACTGCATCTAGATCTTAGGATCTAATGCAACCCTCTAGCAACCACCTTTTATCTCTACTTAACTACTAAACTATGAGAATGAAATTGAAAACACAAAAAATATCTTCAATCTAAGCTCAATAGCTTAAATAGTCATATGGGTCTGAACTCAGTTCAGCACTCATACATTTTGGTGTCTTTGGCTCTTTTACAACCATAGCCACCACTATCCTATTAGGCAGGATTGGTGTTAAACCATTAAGCATCACATGATCACATTTCCTATACTAGCACATTAATTGTTGATAAACAGAGCAAAACTCTCCATACAGTATTGCCACCTGTGCTAAACAGAGTAATCAATGGATGCCAGAAGGCTTGTGCATAAAATCCCTATCTAATGCCTACTCATCCAATATCCCCAGACTAGTTTCTGGCTTGTGGCCTTCGTCAGTGAGGAGCTTTGGATCTGAGAGCACTGCATCTAGATCTTAGGATCTAATGCAACCCTCTAGCAACCACCTTTTATCTCTACTTAACTACTAAACTATGAGAATGAAATTGAAAACACAAAAAATATCTTCAATCTAAGCTCAATAGCTTAAATAGTCATATGGGTCTGAACTCAGTTCAGCACCCATACATTTTGGTGTCTTTGGCTCTTTTACAACCATAGCCACCACTATCCTATTAGGCAGGATTGGTGTTAAACCATTAAGCATCACATGATCACATTTCCTATACTAGCACATTAATTGTTGATAAACAGAGCAAAACTCTCCATACAGTATTGCCACCTGTGCTAAACAGAGTAATCAATGGATGCCAGAAGGCTTGTGCATGCAGGGATTTTATGCACAAGCCTTCTGGCATCCATTGATTACTCTGTTTAGCACAGGTGGCAATACTGTATGGAGAGTTTTGCTCTGTTTATCAACAATTAATGTGCTAGTATAGGAAATGTGATCATGTGATGCTTAATGGTTTAACACCAATCCTGCCTAATAGGATAGTGGTGGCTATGGTTGTAAAAGAGCCAAAGACACCAAAATGTATGGGTGCTGAACTGAGTTCAGACCCATATGACTATTTAAGCTATTGAGCTTAGATTGAAAATATTTTTTGTGTTTTCAATTTCATTCTCATAGTTTAGTAGTTAAGTAGAGATAAAAGGTGGTTGCTAGAGGGTTGCATTAGATCCTAAGATCTAGATGCAGTGCTCTCAGATCCAAAGCTCCTCACTGACGAAGGCCACAAGCCAGAAACTAGTCTGGGGATTATTGGATGAGTAGGCATTAGATAGGGATTTTATGCACAAGCCTTCTGGCATCCATTGATTACTCTGTTTAGCACAGGTGGCAATACTGTATGGAGAGTTTTGCTCTGTTTATCAACAATTAATGTGCTAGTATAGGAAATGTGATCATGTGATGCTTAATGGTTTAACACCAATCCTGCCTAATAGGATAGTGGTGGCTATGGTTGTAAAAGAGCCAAAAGACACCAAAATGTATGAGTGCTGAACTGAGTTCAGACCCATATGACTATATAAGCTATTGAGCTTAGATTGAAAATATTTTTGTGTTTTCAATTTCATTCTCATAGTTTTGTAGTTAAGTAGAGATAAAAGGTGGTTGCTAGAGGGTTGCATTAGATCCTAAGATCTAGATGCAGTGCTCTCAGATCAAAGCTCCTCACTGACGAAGGCCACAAGCCAGAAACTAGTCTGGGGATATTGGATGAGTAGGCATTAGATAGGGATTTTATGCACAAGCCTTCTGGCATCCATTGATTACTCTGTTTAGCACAGGTGGCAATACTGTATGGAGAGTTTTGCTCTGTTTATCAACAATTAATGTGCTAGTATAGGAAATGTGATCATGTGATGCTTAATGGTTTAACACCAATCCTGCCTAATAGGATAGTGGTGGCTATGGTTGTAAAAGAGCCAAAGACACCAAAATGTATGGGTGCTGAACTGAGTTCAGACCCATATGACTATTTAAGCTATTGAGCTTAGATTGAAAATATTTTTTGTGTTTTCAATTTCATTCTCATAGTTTAGTAGTTAAGTAGAGATAAAAGGTGGTTGCTAGAGGGTTGCATTAGATCCTAAGATCTAGATGCAGTGCTCTCAGATCCAAAGCTCCTCACTGACGAAGGCCACAAGCCAGAAACTAGTCTGGGGATATTGGATGAGTAGGCATTAGATAGGGATTTTATGCACAAGCCTTCTGGCATCCATTGATTACTCTGTTTAGCACAGGTGGCAATACTGTATGGAGAGTTTTGCTCTGTTTATCAACAATTAATGTGCTAGTATAGGAAATGTGATCATGTGATGCTTAATGGTTTAACACCAATCCTGCCTAATAGGATAGTGGTGGCTATGGTTGTAAAAGAGCCAAAGACACCAAAATGTATGGGTGCTGAACTGAGTTCAGACCCATATGACTATTTAAGCTATTGAGCTTAGATTGAAAATATTTTTTGTGTTTTCAATTTCATTCTCATAGTTTAGTAGTTAAGTAGAGATAAAAGGTGGTTGCTAGAGGGTTGCATTAGATCCTAAGATCTAGATGCAGTGCTCTCAGATCCAAAGCTCCTCACTGACGAAGGCCACAAGCCAGAAACTAGTCTGGGGATATTGGATGAGTAGGCATTAGATAGGGATTTTATGCACAAGCCTTCTGGCATCCATTGATTACTCTGTTTAGCACAGGTGGCAATACTGTATGGAGAGTTTTGCTCTGTTTATCAACAATTAATGTGCTAGTATAGGAAATGTGATCATGTGATGCTTAATGGTTTAACACCAATCCTGCCTAATAGGATAGTGGTGGCTATGGTTGTAAAAGAGCCAAAGACACCAAAATGTATGGGTGCTGAACTGAGTTCAGACCCATATGACTATTTAAGCTATTGAGCTTAGATTGAAGATATTTTTTGTGTTTTCAATTTCATTCTCATAGTTTAGTAGTTAAGTAGAGATAAAAGGTGGTTGCTAGAGGGTTGCATTAGATCCTAAGATCTAGATGCAGTGCTCTCAGATCCAAAGCTCCTCACTGACGAAGGCCACAAGCCAGAAACTAGTCTGGGGATATTGGATGAGTAGGCATTAGATAGGGATTTTATGCACAAGCCTTCTGGCATCCATTGATTACTCTGTTTAGCACAGGAGGCAATACTGTATGGAGAGTTTTGCTCTGTTTATCAACAATTAATGTGCTAGTATAGGAAATGTGATCATGTGATGCTTAATGGTTTAACACCAATCCTGCCTAATAGGATAGTGGTGGCTATGGTTGTAAAAGAGCCAAAGACACCAAAATGTATGAGTGCTGAACTGAGTTCAGACCCATATGACTATTTAAGCTATTGAGCTTAGATTGAAGATATTTTTTGTGTTTTCAATTTCATTCTCATAGTTTAGTAGTTAAGTAGAGATAAAAGGTGGTTGCTAGAGGGTTGCATTAGATCCTAAGATCTAGATGCAGTGCTCTCAGATCCAAAGCTCCTCACTGACGAAGGCCACAAGCCAGAAACTAGTCTGGGGATATTGGATGAGTAGGCATTAGATAGGGATTTTATGCACAAGCCTTCTGGCATCCATTGATTACTCTGTTTAGCACAGGTGGCAATACTGTATGGAGAGTTTTGCTCTGTTTATCAACAATTAATGTGCTAGTATAGGAAATGTGATCATGTGATGCTTAATGGTTTAACACCAATCCTGCCTAATAGGATAGTGGTGGCTATGGTTGTAAAAGAGCCAAAGACACCAAAATGTATGGGTGCTGAACTGAGTTCAGACCCATATGACTATTTAAGCTATTGAGCTTAGATTGAAGATATTTTTTGTGTTTTCAATTTCATTCTCATAGTTTAGTAGTTAAGTAGAGATAAAAGGTGGTTGCTAGAGGGTTGCATTAGATCCTAAGATCTAGATGCAGTGCTCTCAGATCCAAAGCTCCTCACTGACGAAGGCCATAAGCCAGAAACTAGTCTGGGGATATTGGATGAGTAGGCATTAGATAGGGATTTTATGCACAAGCCTTCTGGCATCCATTGATTACTCTGTTTAGCACAGGTGGCAATACTGTATGGAGAGTTTTGCTCTGTTTATCAACAATTAATGTGCTAGTATAGGAAATGTGATCATGTGATGCTTAATGGTTTAACACCAATCCTGCCTAATAGGATAGTGGTGGCTATGGTTGTAAAAGAGCCAAAGACACCAAAATGTATGGGTGCTGAACTGAGTTCAGACCCATATGACTATTTAAGCTATTGAGCTTAGATTGAAGATATTTTTTGTGTTTTCAATTTCATTCTCATAGTTTAGTAGTTAAGTAGAGATAAAAGGTGGTTGCTAGAGGGTTGCATTAGATCCTAAGATCTAGATGCAGTGCTCTCAGATCCAAAGCTCCTCACTGACGAAGGCCACAAGCCAGAAACTAGTCTGGGGATATTGGATGAGTAGGCATTAGATAGGGATTTTATGCACAAGCCTTCTGGCATCCATTGATTACTCTGTTTAGCACAGGTGGCAATACTGTATTGAGAGTTTTGCTCTGTTTATCAACAATTAATGTGCTAGTATAGGAAATGTGATCATGTGATGCTTAATGGTTTAACACCAATCCTGCCTAATAGGATAGTGGTGGCTATGGTTGTAAAAGAGCCAAAGACACCAAAATGTATGGGTGCTGAACTGAGTTCAGACCCATATGACTATTTAAGCTATTGAGCTTAGATTGAAGATATTTTTTGTGTTTTCAATTTCATTCTCATAGTTTAGTAGTTAAGTAGAGATAAAAGGTGGTTGCTAGAGGGTTGCATTAGATCCTAAGATCTAGATGCAGTGCTCTCAGATCCAAAGCTCCTCACTGACGAAGGCCACAAGCCAGAAACTAGTCTGGGGATATTGGATGAGTAGGCATTAGATAGGGATTTTATGCACAAGCCTTCTGGCATCCATTGATTACTCTGTTTAGCACAGGTGGCAATACTGTATGGAGAGTTTTGCTCTGTTTATATATATATAATAATTAATAAAACAAGACAGGAATTGCGTAACTTGCTTTTAAGCTTGTATTAAAATGTTCACTAGAGGGAGATTACTAATAGCGCCAATCAACTTTAATTTATAAGTGCCAAAAGAGAAAGAATTCAAAATCTGTGTTGGAAAGTCCCCATCTCCAGACCAATTGGTTTCGAGCTTATGGCCCATCTCAGTGAGGAGTTAGGACTCCAGACACGAGATCTAAAATACCAACTCAATCCAGCCTTACAAACCAGATAACTATATGGGTCTGAATTCAGTTCAGTTTCACCATATAATAATAACCAAAGCAATATAACATCACAAAAGCCTTCAAGAGTACACTTATAATAATTAATAAAACAAGACACAAATTGTGTAACTTGCTTTTAAGCTTGTATTAAAATGATCACTAGAGGGAGCTTACCAATAGCTCCAATCAAGCTTTAATTTATAGTTATCTGATTTGTAAGGCTGGATTTGAAGACATTTACGTGTCTGAAAAATTCAGGTTTTCAAATTGATAGTAACATATTAGATAAGTGCGGACTTTTGAGATGGTATTTTAGATCTAGTGTCTGGAGTCCTAACTCCTCTGGGGTGGGCCACAAGTCCAAAACCAATTGGTCTGGGGATGAGAACTTTCCGAAAATTTTGAATTTTTTCTCTTTCGGCACACAAATTAATGCTTGATTGGAGCTATTGGTAAGCTCTCTTTAGTGAACATATATATATAAATCCACAGAAACACCTTTCTCTATACAATATAACTACCTAGTGCAAGCCATACCAATCAATTGATGCTAGAAGGTTAGTGCATCAAATCCTCATTTAGTGTCTAGTCATCCAATATCCCTAGGCTAGTTTCTGACTTATGAATGTCAACAGTGAGAAGCCTTGTATCTGAGAGTACTGCATTCTGATTTTTGTATGTAATGTTTTTCTCCAGCAACAACCTTTTGCTCTTTTATGTAACTATAAATCTATGAGACCAAACTGATAACACAATAATGTTTTCAATCCAAGCTAAATCACTTACATAATGATACAGATTTAATCCATTTCAGTATCTATATATTTTGATGTCTGTTTTTTTAATAACCTAGTTATGAACATCCTTTGACTAGGATTGATATTAATCCGCTATAACATCACATGACCACTATTTCTTAGGCTTACATAATTTATTATAGTAGCAACTTTCTCATATAATATTGCCACCTATTGCAATCCATAGTAATCAATGCATGCTAGAGGGTTAGTGCATTAAAATCTATATCCAATGCTTACTTATCCAATATCCCCAGACTAGATTCTAGTTTAGTATTTCAAAGGTCTCACATCCAAGAAAGCCATAAGCTAGAAACAAGTCTGGGGAAATTAGATGAGTGAACATTAGATAGGGATATTGATGCACTAGCCTTCTATCATCAATTTTATTACTATGGCTGTTTTCAGGTGGCAATATTTATGGAGAAAGTTGTTACTGTGTTAACAGATTGTATAAGCGTAGTGTAAGAAATGAACTCAGTAAAATTAATGCTAACATTAAAATTTTTTAAAATGAGTTACAATACAACAACATTTTATCTATGAATAAAATGCATTATGAGCTCTTTTTCTCACTAAATTAAAATTTGCACAATTAAGTCATGTGATATAAAGAAATCTTAGCTTACAAATTTAGTTTTCCTATCTGTTTATTTGTATCTCTAGCCATTAAAATATATTATACTTAATCTTTTTTTCAATTATTTGGCTGCATATATATATATATATATATATATATATATTTATATTATATATATATATATATATAATTTTAATATATCATAAATAGAAGTGAAGTATAAGTTATTTTGTTACATAATAATTTAACTATAATTCTAATAATCAGTATTAGAAAACTGATTAATGTTATTATGGGGAAAATTCCCAAATAAAAAAACCTAATAAACTGTCAATGAATATAAATGCTAGAATGAATATCATTGGCTAACATAGGATACATCTGCACAGAATTTCTGTTATAAGAATTGCTTTTATAAGAAATGAATTCCAAATGAAAAAGTGGAAGTAAAGTGATTTTTATTAGTATAAGATTGCTTATAGTTTAAAAGATTGATTTGGCCAATATCACATAGAAGCTAATGGTATCAATAAAAAAAATAATTTCTAAGTGTTGAAACAGTAAGATTCGTATTCGAATCTTAAGTTTCACCTTTTTCTGTCGTCTCTCACTGACTGGTCTATCCCGCCCAAATTTAAACTTTTTGGTATCGAATTGTGGGTGTAGCAATATTAAAATGTATAAATATATGTAGAATTCAGCATAAACATGCACACATTTTGATCTCAAATTAAAGGCAATAAATTGGGATAAAATAATATAATTTAGATTTCTTTTAGTTATATAATTTTGTATAATTTTAATCATTTATTTTGGATTATAAAGTTCATATTTATTGCTTTGTTTAAATTTCGTTTAATAATAATTCTAAAAAAATCTGATGTAATATTTAATTAAAAGTTAAAATAATCTTATGTTCCCTTTTTGTCTTTGAAATTTAACAGCATTGGTCAGTGATAGATAATAGATTAATTAAAGAAAAATTCCCCAAAATGTAATTAGTAAATGTAAAATGTAAACAATAGAACAGCAGCTTTCTTTAATTAAAACCAACAAAATGCATTGATTATCCTCAGGGCAGATTAAGTAGAACCTAAAAATACCTTAACAAAAATGTGAAAGATCAAGATAAGAAAAGAGGCCATCTTAGACTTGCTGGAGACATTCACTTAAACTTTAGCTCTGATCTCGATCACTGAGAGTCTCCAAAATATAAAAATAAATTGTTCCTGCCAAGGTATGACCGAGTAAAAGCACCTAGACTATTCTCCATGGGAGATGGCCTATCGGATGCTGAACTTTCCATTGCCCATCATAAATTCACCATGAAGATCTGCTGCCTGAAATAAATGAGAAAGCTGCTGCTGCTGTGAAAGTAAATGAAATATCTAAATACAAGAAAGAATTGCCACTCGTGAACTTTTTGCTGCTAAACTAATGGAATCAGAAAACTTCTTATAAAACAGGTACCTGTCTGTGTTCAAACTCTAGAGTACTCTAATAACATGCTATAGCTATTCTTCATATTACTTATCTAAATTGTAAAATGTAAAAACTACCATTTGTATAACTAAAATTGAATAATTAACTTAATGTGTAAATTTCTCTAATAATCTAGCTTACCTCATTCTATCTTTCTTGGGTGCATATTTCTAAAATCTACATTTTATCTATATTTATTATTTAATTATTGCATGCTCATAATTGTCTCTATTTTCAAAGTTTAAATCTATGATCGCTTGAAACAGTGAATGTGTGTCAAATTTTCATTAATATTTACTTTCATAAATAACTTAACTTTCATATAAATCAACACGCATTCAATGCATCATTTATTGTAATGCAGGGTCTACTACTTCGCAAATGGCTGGCGTATTAGTTGTAATAATCCCCAGTTTATATATGTTTTGCATTTATTAAATCTTAATGAATAATTCCATAAAATTACATTTCTTTGAGAGTCGCCAAAGTTCTTTAGTAAATGTTGATAATGTAGGGCCAAGTTAGAAATCTATTTAAATCTTATCATAATAGTTTATACATTATACATGTGTTACATTTTAGAGATGCGATGACCCATTCCGCTGTAAAATTTCCGGATTCTTCAAGGTTGAAATTAACCCCAGTCGTCCTACACAAGCGAACATAATAGATGCTCCTGTAGGATTTGACGACGTCATGCAGCCAGCCGGAAAACTGTGACATGGACCGCTTGTCCCTGGTTATGCTTATATGACACCTTATTTCGTCGGGCCGATGGCAGAGACCAGCCTGACATTCTTATAAACTCATTCACGGCATTGCAGTTTCGATATACTGCCATTTCATATCGCCTTTCTAAAGCGTACCACGTGTTTCTTTACTTAATTTTATTATTCTATATATCACTTCGCCTCTGCATTATCTTCATAATTCACTCTCAAAGAAATGTTTGCCCTTAGTCATAAAATAAATATTTTAATTAAATAAATATATGTCCGCCGCTACTCTTAAATCTTACTTTAGACTATTGCATTGCAAAGGTATAAATTCCCCAAGGCATGCATTAGAAATACTTACTCAAGAATTTTAGGTAGCTAGATTACGCCTTCAAATAAATGAATTCCTTAAACATTACAGTATCGGAAATACCGTTACAGAAGTCCTCAAGATAAAATAAGGTCGAAACAAATAAATGTATTCCTTTTGTAAACATTACAGTATCGGAAATACCGCTACCGAAGTCCTCAATATAAAATAATGTCTAAATAAATAAATGTATTCTTTAAAATATAATAGTATTGCAAATCCCACTAATGAAGCTTTGAATCCATAAAATATTATTAGTAAATGATTTTCTTATTAAAATGTGTGAATAAATAATTTTAAACTATACGTCTGCAGTTACGTTTTATTTATTCGATACCCATTCTATATAATATTTCCTCGATTATGTAAATATGAATGTTTAATTAATATTAGTTTGATTATTGGCTAACTCAAGAATAAAGTCATGAATCTTTTGCATATCCCTGACCACCGTGCCTAAGGAAATATTTACTAATGTTGCATCAGATGTATTGTTTCGTGGATTGTATTGTGGAACCGATAAATTATGTTCGAACTTAGTAACACGGGTGGCTTCGCTACCTCGATGGTGCTGCTGTTCTGTGTGGTGGTCGAATTCTGCACTATGTTTACGAGTCACACATTTTCTGACTGTTACAGTGTGAAAGTAGAAGTAAATTTATTTTTTTAGAATGAGTTTTGTTAGCTTTTGTTTTGATGTTA
The DNA here is from genome assembly GCA_028023455.1 of Epiperipatus broadwayi. Lineage (NCBI taxonomy): Eukaryota > Metazoa > Onychophora > Udeonychophora > Euonychophora > Peripatidae > Epiperipatus > Epiperipatus broadwayi. Next base: position 39,045 of record JAQFVV010007929.1, read on the forward strand.
GAAAAATAGATTGAAGGGTTAAGTAAAAAAATAATTTTCAAGTATGAAAGCAGGAGTAATTTTTATTAGCATAAATTTAGATTTCAATATAACATCAGAAAAAACATTAGAATCTGGCATTAAAAAATACTTTTGAAGCAATAAAGATGAAGCAAGATGCTTTTTAAACAAGTAAGTTTGTTTATTCTTTTTAAAAGAATCACTTTAAGCTTTCATTGATATCAGGAAAAGAATTAGAAAGTAGCACAAATGATGTCATTTTGAGAACTAAGAATACTTCAAACTCAAACACAAAGTAGAGAACGTTTTAAAAGATAAGAATGGTTGTCTTATCTTTAAACCTACATTGTAATTATATAGGCCAATCTTAAACATCTTAGTTTGAGGATGTGGAGATGTTTCTCTATTCATTTTTACATCCATTATTTTCTTTCACATATTAACATTTGTGAAATTTTTCAATTTACTATCTGTTAATATTAGGAATTCTTCAAAACTATAATATTCAAATTTATAAGATCAGTATAGCATATATATTAAAGCTATAAATTCTCTTTAATTACATATGATCTTTGCACAATGCAGCATCAAGAAAAACAATTCAAATGAAAAAGCCGAAATAAATTTTATTGCACAAGTTTGTGTATGCTTTTAAAAACTCAACTTTGTCATTTAGAAACAAGAATTAGAAAATAATATCAAGAGGAAAAATGTTCCAAGAAGAAAGCTGAAGTTTTGAACTCAATGACTTTAAAGTATTTTTAAAGAAATTTGTTTGTTTTTATTTTATATTTTTTAAATATGAATTTTAATTTTTATTAAAATTGAACTAGGCAGTATATGCTGCAATTAATTTTATTTGTATTTTTATAATTATATTTTTGATTTTGTATCATATTTTTCTTGTTTATACAGTTGTTTTTTATAATAATTTTGCTATAGCCTGTGAGCCTGAAGCAAATTATCCCTAATAATGTTATAACTTTCTGAGATCAATTATATTTTTTATAGCAGACTCGGAGAAGATAATTTTTTTCCTAATCAAAATTATAGTTTTATAAACATGTGCCAAGCTGATAAACTTTGAACAATGATATATCAATATTCTCTCATAGTCACCAAAATAATTTTGGAATACAGTTCTTGAAAGTAACATAATTATTCTTTTACTCAGTTTTTACTTACTTTTTTGAACTGAAAATGCATCCAATAATGCCAAGTACCATTGACATATTTATGATTTTATGAAGTTCAACTTTAGAATATCTATCATTTGAAATCTTATATTTATAATAAATAAAGTAGAGATTCACATGATCACCATCTCTGGGGATATTGGATGAGTAGGCATTAGATAGGGATTTTCTGCACAAACCTTCTGGCATCCATTGATTACTCTGGTTAACACAGGGTAGCACTAGTGTATGGAGAGTTTTGCCTTGTTTATAAAGTAGATTATTAATTTATGATATATAAAAAGGATTAATTGTAAAAATAAAATGTTCAAATATGGAGAAAATTTTCATTAGGACCTTTTCAAATAAGAAGGGTGGAATTGAATACTGAACAGGTTAAAGACTATTTGCTGATTACATTATCATTATGCTGATATATATATATATATATATATATATATATATATATATATATATATATAGAGAGAGAGAGAGAGAGAGATTTTACTACTACACTATATTTATTATTATATGTATGCATGCACATAAATATTGATATATAAAACATAATTACATCTATCTTAATTTATATTTATATATAAAACAACAAGATATTTAACCATGTATTTTTAATAAACCAAACTAATTACATGTAACATGTAAATGGCTGATGTTTTAAATTCTCTTGTAGTATTAATTCGGAGTACTGCTTTTCTATTAATTTCAATTATTAAAATTGATTTTCATCTCCCAGCTGAATGTTTACTTCTTCTTCAATTAGTTATTTTATATTCATATTGCTATGTTAGTGCATGTAATTGATTCATTGTGGAATGATTTTGTTCAAGGCCTTTAATAAAACATTAATAATCTTTTAATTAGCATTTCTAAATTTTTCTAAAACTTCAATTTGTTTAGATGCATTTTCTTCTCATGTTAAGTAATTTAAATTCCTAGATGTCAATATTTCTTTAATGATATGTAAATGAAACTCAATATTCATAAACACTAGAGTTGCAATCATTAAAGGATTAAGAAATTTTCTTTCCATGAGATAACCTCATTTATTAAAGTACTTTAGTGAGTCTTATACTAAAAAATTATATTCTTGAATATTATTAAAAAGGAACTGATTGTTTAGAGGATTAAAAAACAATATCTAAAAAATTTTAATCACTTTTTTCAATTCAACTTTTTATGTATTTTGTAATTATATATATAGATGTATAAACTTATTCTATTAAATAATAATAAATAACATTAATCTGAAACTGTAATTACACACACACACATTATAATGTGCGATTATATACATGAGATGACATAAATAATTATATAAAAAGTTATACTTTACATTAATAAAAAACGGTGCTTGTCTTATAGATAAAAACGCATTCTATCTTATACAATTGATACACATGACCACATACATGCCAAAAAAATAAATGATCTGCAATACAGGTATTTTGTGCTAAACCAGCACTCAGAAATTGGTCCAGATCATTATTTCCCACACATATAACTAATCAGTGCTCGGATTATATTAATAGTGAATCTACAAACTTTAATGGACAGGCTTCAATCCTCTCCCTTCTCCAACTCTTGAGCCATCCATATCATTGAAAATCTAATGATGGAAAACTCATAGTTCTTGTGGATACCATTATTGTTGTCATACCTATATTGACCTTAAGTCACTCTGACCCCTCACATATAGAATCTTAATATGTCTATTTAAATACACAGAAGAGAGATGAGCAGAATATATGCTGAATATGTAATATGTAAATGCAAATATATTGTCTATACTGAAGTTAATGTAATTTAGAAAGAATCTGAATTCAGATTTTGAATGTATATGCTGTTTTATAAATTTTATTGAGTTTGCCTTATTTGCAAATTGCTTCTGAATGAACAACTTCTATGATGAGTAATGACAATGCGCAGTTACATAATTCCATTATTATCTATCTTTAAATCTATACATAAATATTGGCTGTACTAAAGGCATTCAGATATATTATAATTCCCATTGAATATTGAGTTCTGTCACATATATTCTATTCTTGGTTAATATATGGGATCATTAATATTTTTATTAATATTCAATCAAGAATTTATCTATACAATGTAATATTATTATTAATGTGTGCTAATATATGGTGAAATGAAGTCATGCATACAAGAATACGGCATAAAATAAAAATGTCTCTAATGATTAACACATAAATTTGTGGCATATCAATAAACAGTTGTTCAGAAAAGTACATATATATGCTGAATAAGAAGTCTGCAGATTGATGCAAGTAAGCATTTAAATCCATTATAAACAATGTTGGTAGATATTATCAGAATGTGGTCATGATAATCAGAATATTGCTGCTCGGAAAAGATTTGTGCTGTCATATTTCAAGAATCTATTATCAAGCTAATGTTTAAAATGAAGGTATATTATAACTGATGGCCCCACATGTAAGCATATGATAATCAAAGGTAGCAGCAGAATTAGCTTATGGCCGCATTGTACCAACAATAATTTGACAATCATCTTTAAGAAAACAAGTTTATGACTTGCAGTTGATGCACCAACATTCTTGTATTTTATATCTTTTGTGTAATATATTTATTGTTGATATACAGCTAATTGAACATCATAAAGATCAGCAGAAGCTTGTAATTTTGGTCATTGTCTCATAATGGCAAATCATTTATTTATATTGATGTTATCTTGGCTGCTGTAATCTTTGTTTTCTTATGCCAATATATTCAATTGCTTTTACATCTTAAGTATAATTTAAGAATGGATTAATCAGCTGCATGTAATATATAAATACATCAATTCAAATATATCTCTATCATTTACACTATTTAGAGCAGGCATGGGCAACAGCCAGTTTACTGGTCACATCCAGCCAATGACGATGTTGAATCTGGCCCACCCTATAAATGTCTAAATATAGAAAATCCATACCTGATTACACTCACTGTAAACCACAACTCTAGGCTTATCCTACTGCCATGAAAATAGAAAATAATTATAAAAATTAAAAATTTTATCATAACTTGCATAAATTTAATTATAACTTCTAAAATCTAATTTTATATTACAAAATATAAAAATGTGGGAGGAGTCACATCGCAAATAATGTTAATTTCTATTTTTGCAGAATACTGTATATTCTACCATCATCAGAGTATTATTTCCTAATTATTATTGTAGCATCAATCCAACAAAGTTCCTTTGGTTTAGCTTCTTATTGAAAAAAATAATATTGGTGCATGATATTTTATAAATAAGTTTACACCTTTTTTAATTATTACAATTTTTTATTTAATATAATTTATAGCCTATAAAATAAACCAATTAAAAAAAATTGATGTTATCTGCAAATATAGACAACAAACCTGTCAAGCGTTGTTAGCTGAGAGGTCATCACAGCTGCCTTGCAAGCAAGTAGTTGGTTGCAGACGGTTGTGGGTTCGCGTCCCAGCCGATGCTATGACATAAGAAAAAAAAACTGTTTGTTTGGTTTGTAATGAAACTATTTCTGTTTTTAAAGAAAATAATCTACAAAGGCATTTTTCAACAAAACATTTTGTAAAATATAAACTATTTTCACCGGAACCAATGAAAATTGAAATAGAAAAATTAAAATGTGTTTTGCGTAAGCAACAAAATACTCTGAATGTTTTTTCAAATATAAATAGAGCTGTGACAAAAGCTAGTTATATTGTTGCATATAAAGTTGCAAAACAATGTAAATCATTTACTGATGGGGAATTTATGAAAGAATCTTTGATGGTTATCACTGAATTATTATGTCTTGATAAAAAACTGATGTTTAAAAAATTTTCTCTGTCACAAAGAACTTGTGAGATAAATTGATAATATTTCAAATAATTTATGTGATCAATTAAAATTGAAATTGAAAGATTGTACTTACCATGCACTGGATTTAGATGAGTCATGTGACATTACTGATACTAGCCAACTTTTAATTTTTATTCAAGATATAAATCATAGATTTGAAATTACAGAGGAAATACTTTCTGCATATCCTATGAAAGACACAATGACTGGCAAAGATTTTTTTATAACTTTTCAAGAAACTTTTCAAAAACTTAATATAAAGTGGGACAAAATTGTGAGCATCACAATCGATATGTGTACTAATTTGACAGGAAAAAACATTGAATTATTAAAAAGAATGAGCAACAAAATGAAATGTATTCCAGGAAAAGTAATAATTTTCTTACATTGTACAATTCATCAAATTAACCATTTGCAAAAGAGTTCTAAAACTGAAGCATGTTATATCAGTTGTAACGAAAGTAGTTAATTTTATTTGTGGAAGAGCTTTAAACCACGGGCGATTCATAACATTTTCAAAAGAAATTGAATGTGATTTTACTAATATTCCTTGACATATGAACATAAAATCACTTAGCTTGCAAAAGAATTAAAACAATTTCATGATTTATTAGATAAAATTGTTAGCTTCATAAATGGTAAGGACAAACTAAATGAATTTTGTGAATTAAAAAATGAACAATTGTTAAACGGCTTTTTCTTTCCCATTGATATGTTTTAACATCAAAATGAATTAAATTTATTATTACAAGGGAAATGACTATTTATTTTTGATATGTATACAAATGTCATATCCTTTTTGAGAAAACATAAGTTATTTTCACAACAATTCCAAAATAAACAGTTAACTCACTTTCCAATCTTACAAAAAAAAAAAACAACTTGAATCGTGCTGATTTTAAGAAATATGAGGCTATAATAAATGAATTATTTAATGAATTTATAAAATGATTTAATGATTTTCAGAAAATTTCTAAAGATCTACCTTCAGTAATCCCACCATTTAATGTTAATGTCAATGATGCACCATCTTCTATCCAGTGGGAACTGATAAAATCACAATCAAATTTAATATTACCAAAATCAATTTGCTGAAAAAACAACTATTATGCCTTGTTAAATCCAGAAATGTTTAAAAATATTCTGGATAATGCAGTGAAATATTTGACATTCTTTGGATCAACATATCTATGCAAAACTACATCTTCTTTATGAAAAATGCAAAGAACAAAATTAGATTACAAATAACAGATGAAAATTCAGAACTAGTTCTATGAATAGCCACTAGTGAATTGAATCCCAATTTAGATGAAACCATAAATCACTTAACATTCCAAATTTAATCCCTCGTATTAAAGTTTTCATCTTCTTCATTTACTTTGTTATCATAACAATAAAAATGTTCCAAATGGTAGTTCTTATCTGGATCTATCTATTATCCATTCCCATTTAAGTCATTAAATATTGTAATTACTTTTTTTTAAGATACATTGATAATTTGGTAACTCAAGTAATATAACATTTTTAGGTTCTAATTTTTTTTGTTAAATCATTCAATCTATTCCGGCCCATGTTATGATACAAAAATTTTATTTGCTGCACTGATGAAAAAAGTTCCTCACCTCTGATTTAGAGGTTCAATAACATTACTCATATGTAAATATTGTTTCATTTTAATATATAGTCTCCTAAATATACTTATTAAAATTCTGATAGATTTTTTTACATTTTTCAGTTTAAGTGTGATTGTTTACCAACTTTCAATATTTCTCCATCTTATGTATGTATCATAACTAAATGGTTTTCACATTACTTTGTTATGTCCTAAACAGAGTGATCTTGATCAGTATATAAAGTGACAGCTATTTTTTGTGAGTACATAAAAATAGAAATTTAAATACTAAGCAATTATAATCAAGAAAATATACTTAAAAACAATTGACATGGCACCCAAAAGACCAATTCCAATTTTTTTTAGTGATTTCACAGTCCATCAAATTTCACAATTGTTAATATAACTTTCATTAACATCATTCTCCACTCTCACATGCATTCCAAACTATTAAAAAACTATTATTGCCAACATTAATAATTCTTCCTTTATAAGTGAATGAAAAAAAATTCAATTATTAATAATACAGGCATAATGAAAGTATTCAAGTCTTAGTGTCTATTCTGTATAATTTCCACAATTCTATGTGCAATATAATGCTTTAAAATAAAGTCCTAATCAAAATCATCTAATAGTAAATAAAATAAAGTCATATATCACATGATCTAATTTTTTAAACTTGTAAATGAAAATGACGGGTGATACTAATTGCTTTAACAAGCTTTATTGATAAATGCCACAAACGAAAGCATTTTAAAATCTCTATCTAGAAATTATCCCCCAATTCTCAGACCACTGTTTTCATGCTTTGGCAATTCTCAGTGAGGCACTAAGGTAATTTCAGACACTAGATCTTCCAATAATTGCATTCAATTATATCAGCCACAAATATTTTGACAATGGTCTTTATATGTTTCATAGGAGGTTGAAGCACTTAATTTGTTGAATGCATTTCCTAATTTTTCATATAGATTTATTAAATAAAAGATGTTCAGTTTAGCTAGTTGGTGACTGAGAAATAAAAAAGTTACATAATTTATTCTCTTCTCACTAAAAAAAAAATCTCAGTTTAATGAATTAAATAGAATTACAGTATTCTGTTCAACCTGCCACTAGGGTTTTCCCAACTTCACGTGACTTCCATAGGATAATTTTAGTGGAAAATAAAATATGCAATTTTAGCATAACATTTAATATATATGTGGTTATCACAAAATTTGTGAATGCAGAAAATTTGATGCTTGCAAATTAAATGGTAATGATTTAATATATATAAAGACACGTTAATACTCAAGATTTGGTTTAATTAATTATAAAAATTAAAATGTTTAATATATGAATAACAATTATATTAAATATTTTTAAAATAAGCTTTATAATTTAATACAGTAGTTAAAAATAAAGACTAAAATCTTTTAAATGTATATCTTCTCTGACTTCATGGTTCACTTATCTGTTTTGATATATTAACTTTCATATAAACTTTTAATGGAGGGAAAAATGCATTTTTCTTGAAATACTTTCTACGGTCATCTGAACTTTCAAATAAAGAAAAACATTTTATCAACTGGAACAATACTGATAGTTTTTATAGCAAAAAAATATTTTAAATCTTAAAAATGTAAAAGTTCAGATGGTCATAAATTTAAGACAATATTTTAGATAAAAATACTTTGAAGTAAATATCACTATAGTGTATCTGGTTTACAAAAAGCATCGCAATCAATGTGTGAATTTAAATTAGTTTAAGATTGGTTGATTGTAAAAAAAAAAAAGTTGTTTCTTTTATTAAATTATAAAATAAGGATTGATATTTTAGTAAAATGGAAAAATAAACAGTTAATAAAGATGTGTGAATTTTACAAGTAGCTATATGTAATTAGAAGGGATTTGAATTCAGACTTTCAAGCTCTCTATAGTTATCCATTCCCATCTTTTTACAACTGATACATATCACCACATACATGATCTCCAATATAAAAATATTAAAACTTTTAATATTAACGATCTAATTTGTCTTTGGTATCCTAATGATTGTCGTTTCTTTCATAATATAACATGCATAGGGGTAAATATTAGTATAACTATTAATGATAATTCATGAAATTTATTCTTTTCCAAGAATTACATAACATTTTGTAACCAATTTGGGGAGAGGGTAAACATTTTGGTTAAAGTGAAAAAAATAATATATGAATACACCAATCACAATACAAAGAGGATTTTCTAATTCAGGCTTTCTCAGTTTATTCATACTTCCACTTCCAATTGATGAGTGTTGGTTCTGCATAAAATATATGTATAATGAGGATCATATATCTTTTCCACATGTGTGTGGTCAGTCTTTATATCAGTTGCTTAATATCTGGAGAGGATGATGAATAGACTGAATAATCTTCAGTTTATAGGTTGTCTGCAGACTAACCATGAATATGATGTGAAAACCATTGAAAGTGTACTTGGTATAATAAATATTAAACCAGGCAAAACTCACTATACATATTACCATGCACAGCAAGCTAGAGTAATCAATTGATGCCAGAAGGCTTGTGCATAAAATACCAATCTAGTGCCTACTCATCCAATAACCCCAGACTAGTTTATGGCTTAGGCTTTCATCAGTGAGGAGCCCTTGGATCTGAGAATACTGCACCTAGATCTTAGGATCTAATGCAACCCTCCAGCAAACACCTTTTATTTCTGTTTAATTACAAAACTATGAGTCTTAAACTGAAAACACATTAATGTTTTTAATCCAAGCCCATTAGCTTATATAATCATATGGGTCTCAACCCAGTTCAGTACCCATACATTTTAATGTCTTTGGTTCTTAAATAACCATAGCCACCACTACCCTATTAGGCAGGAATGGTTTTAAGCCAATAAACATCACATGACCACCACCTCTTATGACTTGTGTATAACTGTTGTTAAAACAGGCAAAACTCACTATACGTATTGCCACACACAGCAAGCTAGAGTAATCAATGGATGCCAGAAAGGCTTGCACATAAAATACCCATCTAGTGCCTACTCATCCAATATACCCAGACTAGTTTCTGGCTTGTGGCCTTCATCAAATGAAGATAAAAGGTGGTTGCTGGATGGTTGCATTAGATCCTAAGATCTAGGTGCAGTGCTTTCAGATCCAAGGCTCCTCACTGACGAAGTCCACAAGCCAGAAACTAGTCTGGGGATTCGGATGAGCAGGCACTAGATAGGGATTTTATGCACAAGCCTTCTGGCATCCAGTGATTACTCTATCTTGCTGTGTGTGGCAATACATGTAGTCAGTTTTGCCTGTTTTAAGCAACAGTGATAAATAAGCATAAGAAGTGGTGGTCATGTGATGTTTATATTAAATATTGTTCAAATTTTATATTAAAACTCTACACGTATATTATTTTACAATAAGAAACATGTAGTATAAGTAAATTCCCATAATGCCTTATAATTATATAAAGTTATATATATTATATTTAATGTTTTTATGATTATCTGATATAAATAAAATAGTTTTTGGATTAAACCGTAATTGTTTACAATTTAATTCCTAATGTTTTGACGATATGAAAAATCCCCAATTGTTCAAGTTAACTTTTGCTCAACAACGAAAAACGTTTTACTTTGAAAAGTTAACGTTG